>JAYJMJ010279773.1:0-11833 GCA_036873875.1 Laminaria ephemera
GGGTATCGGAGTTGTAGAGATATACAGAGAAATTCCTGATCCAGGGATAGGGCCGTATCCTCCCCGGGTGCCGCGGGCTCTACCCGCACCAGCCAATCAGCGTTCGATCAGTGGGATTCGGGTTTCCACATCGTACGAGGCGGTGTCGACTGGGGAGAACTCGGTTTTTGTCCCTGAGTTGTCGGGAGTTGTACACGTATGGAAGGACGTCTGGACCAGGAATTGGGCCCTATCATCTCTGGGTTCGGCGGGATTGAAGGGGTTGCCCCGAGGGGAAACTCCCGCCGCGCGCCCGGCGCACCCCCATTGGCCGAAGGTGGGCGGGGAGGGGGGGGTGGCCAATGAGATTGGGCTCGGAAAACGCCGGGATGAAAAGCGTTTGCATATTTTATTACATGTAGTTGGCGATAGTCCTATCATATATAGCTATATGGGGGAAAACCATTATGGTATGAGTCCCGGAAGTAAATGTTTTAAACTGTAATTTATCTGTGGGTCTTGTGGGTCGTTGGAGGGTGCATGTAGTCCACAAGACGTAAGGTAGTACAAGGCGCTTCGTTCAGCAAGGAAACATAAAAAAATATATGCGAAGCGGACAGAGGTCCATCATTGATTCTAGGTGCAACCTGGCGACTTGAAAATACCAAGAGCCCCGCCGCCATACTCCAGGAAAACAACCCGGACGCCACATGCATGCGAATACGTTGTACCTGGAATCTTGGTGTAGTACCTGCGATGTATATGTCTGTCCCAAGGTTTGTGACTACAGTCGAGCTTTTGCTTGTCTCTAGGATGACGAGTCGGTATGGACACTGGGTGTGCTGGATGTCGATGGGAGGAAAAAGCAGTTTAAAATATAAAACACACACGCAGCAGTGTGGTTGAAGTGTCAACAAAGAGACTGCTGTTTTTGGACACGTCAGTCACACCTTAATATATTCCAGCCTAAAAATAGTATATTATGTCTAGACGGCGGTCCGTGACAGGGCTGAGTGTCAGCGGTACTTTGAAACAATGAAAATTAGTTGTTGGTAGTTGGTGGCTTAGTACAACGCAGTATTCAAAGTGCAACAACAACAAAGAGGAGAAAAGCAAACATGAAAAAATACTCGTTCATGATGGCTCTCGGCAACACTTTTGCTCTTGTCTGCTTGCGTGTTTGCGTTGTCGCACTCTGGTAGACACTAACGTACTGCTGTATGAACTTTGCTGCTCTGAGCAGGGCCGATTTCACGCTGTTCTGCTGTTCTTGCGGTACGTAGATTAGATACTGTGGCTATCGGTGCTTGGCTTGTGCGTTCAAGGTGTGTGCGAAAGAAGCAGGTTAAAAAAAAAAAAAAAAAACAAGCAAAAAAGCAAAAATAGTCGGTGTGAACACTGGGTGTGCTGGATATCGATGGGTGGAAAAAGCAGTTTAAAATAAACAACACATATACACAGCAGTGTGGTTGAAGTGTCAGCAAAGAGACTGCTGTTTTTGGACACGTCAGTCACACCTTAAAATACTCCAGCCTAAAAATAGTATATTACGTCTAGACGGCGGTCCGTCACAGGGCTGAGTGTCAGTGGTACTTGGAAACAATGAAAATTAGTTGTTGGTAGTTGGTGGCTTATTATAACACAGTATTCGAAGTGCAACAACAACAAAGAGGAGAAACGTAAACATGAAAAAATACTCGTTCATGATGGCTCTCGGCAGCACTTTTGCTCTTGTCTGCTTGCGTGTTTGTGTTGTCGCACTCTGGTAGACACTAACGCACTGCTGTATGAACTTTGCTGCTCTGAGCATGGCCGATTTCATGCTGTTCTGCTGTTCTTGCGGTACGTAGATTAGATACTGTGGCTATCGGTGCTTGGTTTGTGCGTTCAAGGTGTGCGCGAAAGAAGCAGGTTCAAAAGCAAAACAAAAAAAACATAACAGCAAAATGAGGAAAAACCAATCAGTCCCAGGATCGGTCCGGAAATAATAATTTTCCCGTCGGCAATTAAGAGCTGAGGATGGCTGAGAGGTGGGATAATATACCGAAGGCCACCTCCGGATGTGCCGAGATTAGAGTAAGTGAGTCTATTTTAGCTGTCGCTATGAACTCGCTCAGCAGGACATTTGTAACTGTGGTCAACACTTCTGCGTTGGTGGATGATGGACGGTCGTTGTACAAAATTCAGCAGCAGTCAGCAGCAGCCAGCAGCAGCACCCAGCAACATAAGCCAGCGGCAGGAGCAGCCGGTGGCTTAAGCCAGCAGCACAAAACCCAGTAACAGCAGCTAGCATCAGCGAGCACCAGTAGCGGGCAGGGTCGCGGCCAGAAGCAGCAGCAGCTATAGCAGCAGCAGCAGCAGAAGTCAACAGCAGCCAGCAGCGTAACCAGCAGCAGGAGCAGCCAGCAGCACGAGCCAGCAGCAGGAACCAGTAGCAGCAGACCAGCAGCAGCTATAAAGGTAAAAGTCAGCAGCAGCAGCTAGAATGGTAGCAGCTAGAAAGATAGCAGCCAGAGAACGATGGACTGTCGTTGTCCAAAACCTCTGCAACAGCAAGCAGCAGCCAACAGCAGCAGCAGCAGCAGCAGAAGGCAGCAGAAGGCCGCAACACCAGCAGCAGCGAGTAGCAGCTAGCACAAGCAGCAGCTACAGCAGCACCAGCGCGGTGCGTGTGTGTGGCCGGCTGTTGCGCACTAGGGGATACGCAAGCCCAATTTGATTTGGGTAAAACGCCGTACAATATTTTGGAGAAATCATTGGATGTACATACCGACACCGTAAGGTCACAGGAAGCCAAGATCGACCGTTCCCACAACAGTCTTGCGTTCGTCGGCACAAAGGCCATGACAGATGACGACAAATCCAAGCGTAAGCCGTTGTCTCTGTTGGTCGCGATACCCTAGATCACTCTCCATCCAGGTGCGTAAAAAACAAGCTAAATCCAAGTGAACGCCATCTGAAGATCGGGCCTGATATTTTCCAGCTACCAGGTATTATATAGAGCAAGCTTAAATATGGAAAATTCGGGCTTTTTGACTTCTGGGACGAATCTTGCCCTGTCGTAAAAATGAGGACCTTCGCCCATGTAGTAATGTGTAGGTTCGCTGCAAAATCCCGGAAGAGAGCTGGAACAAATATTTTACATATATATAGTTTTGCGTCCTACAAGCAGTCAGATTTTGTCCCCCTCTAAGAAGTTTATAGTTTCCGTGCACAGCTTGATTAAGACCAACGTCTTCGTATCACACTGTTGACCCTGGTGCTAACTAGCACTAAGGGGAGTCGCCGACCTATTATATCCTTCATGAGGACATACACAACCCGTAACATGCGAGATCGGAGTATCACACAGTTTGCAAAGATGAGTTCCGACGAAATCCTCGATCTCACAGCTGTAGTGTATTTTTAATTTTTTTATAAAAATATTTTTGAAGGGAATTGCCGGTTGTGAACTATCCTCGAGGAAACTTAACTTAAATAGGTGCGAGAGGGAAGATTTGGAGAAAAATCAAGATCAACGTCCGTTTTCAACAGCGTTTGGCCTATGCTCCGTCGTGCCACCGTCAAATATCGTATAGCTTTTGCGGTCGAATCAGCGCGGTAGCGTCGATCTTCGTTGATTCAATTTCATGAGAAAAACAACTCACGTCTCTGTCGAATTCGCGGTTGGATCAAGTTTATCTTGATGAGTAGATCCCTCGAGACCACATAATTCCAACTTGGCATCTTCACCGGCGACAGAGGTTACTCTACGTCGCTGTGTTGTTCTGTTTCGTGATATGGACGGCGACGAAACACTTTTTTATGCTGCGCCAACAAGAACTGTTAAAAGTCCGTTTTTGAGTGAGGCACCAAGCCTGTACTGTATTTTTTTTAAATGATGTACTCCCACACAAAGCGTGTGCTGTGTAGTAAAAGAATGGGGTACCTCAACTACCATAGCCTTACTCCTAGCTTAATACCTGGTATCTATCTAGCAAGACTCACGGCCAACTCGGAGTAAGTATAATAAGTTGACCACTCCACAGAAACGCTTCCAGGATCCCTAAAGAAAATACAAATCACTCTGAACGTGATCTTCGATTTTAAATGTTCTTCGGGGTTGGCTAACGATATATGAAAACGAATTGGCAGCCACTCACCACTGAGATGGTTGCTGTCCAAGTACATCGCACGCAATGCACCCAAGTCGCCAAGCTTAGACGGAAGAATCCCTGAGGAGTTGACGGCAAGCGACAGAAGGGCAAATGGACATGTCTCAACCAAGAAGACAGTAGCGCTGTGGCTAACAAATCGTGCAGCAGCATTGTATAATACCTGTTTAGACCTGTCGTCAGCTTGTGTGCATTGGTGGATGGTGGACAGTATAGTCGTAGGTGCCTGATCGCCACAATCTAGTCCCCGTAGTCACAAGACAGGCAGTAGGTACGAGAATTTGTACCGTCGCTGGTGGCGTATGTCGTAGGTACATACCTGGTATGGCGTGCACCCACCCGTATTACTGCTTCTGTTGGAAGCAATCGAGAAAAGAAACATGGAACCACATAAACGAATTAATCCCGTTACGCACTCGACCCCTCTCTGTTCTTGCTTCGGCCGCTGGGCGGCTCTCTCCCTCGTCGCGGCCCGTCGCTGATGCCGTATATCATACCTGGTACGTACACACCACTCGTTCTTACTACTGCCGCCGTTGTCGGACGAAACAGAAAGCAGTTGTGATACAAGTATGTAAGAGGCAAGACCATGACAACGGCCACCACAATCACCTCCTATATCCCCACTAACACGACCAACACCACCACAAACCATCACCACCAACGCCACTACCACCACCACCACCACCACCATCGTCATGGCTTAGCGTTGACCCCACCTCCGCAGTCGACCCCTCCTCCTTCCTTCTTCAGCCCGTCGTTGGCTGGCGCTCTCCCTTGCTGCGGACCGACGCCTTCGGCGGTAATCATATACCGCGTATGTACGAGTCATACTCGTACTGCTACTGGTGCACGAACGCTTGAAAAAGAGGTGCGACGACGACCACCACCACAATCGCCACCACCCTCACCATCACTAATACCATCACCACAACCACCACCATGACTACCGCCACCACCATCACTACCAACACACCCGGGAGCACTCCAAGGAAGTTCGGCGGGTTTACATTGGCGGAACCAGGTCCGCGACGATGGGCGCGGCCCGCGCGGCGGCCACTGTATGTTAGCGTTGCGTGGAAGTGGAAGCTGTTCTACTGCTGCTCTCATAGTGTTCTGCGGACTCATCTAGATTCTATTTTTCTCAAATAAATGTCTTGTGAATACAATGTGAAGAATATTTGATGGTCGTAGATGTCTGAAAATCGATCGTAGAACGGATATCGCGCGGTCGCGTCAGCGAAAGAGGTTCCTGGATTTCGGTGCAATACTATATAAATTTGAAATTTGCAATCGCTAGAAATAAATTATGGTGTGTATCGAGTAGTTCAATGTAAACGACAAGCTAGTTGTGTTTCAGAGTTTCCTGTATTGTCAGTATTTGGCGAAACACGAAGAGGGTAGAATCGTATACTGAATAGGCTTGGCTCGCTCGCTACATATTCGTCCATCTGACGGAAAATCACCATTACAGCGGCCGCGATAACGAAAATTATCTGGGCGGTTGTCCGACTGGGGGAGGTCTGGCTCGAAGGTAGATGTTCGTGCGTTGGGGAGTGAACCTATCACCAACTCGTCGCGCGACTACATCGAACGCGACAAGGTATTAGTTATTGCCCTAAAGATTGTTGATTGGGTCGGCTACTCCGGTGCGGCGCCTTTATCAACTCGACGAAGAGCCCCCCAGCACCCCTTTGCCCTTTCTGTGCTCGCCCATGGTCTCCGAACGACTGTGGAAACGACCCTGGACAGTCGTGTGCGCTTGCGAGTCGTTACGCGTTTAATTGGGTGCGGATGCTTGATCCTCTTCATATCTTTACCTAAATTTGCGATTTCAGCTAAACACTAAGAGTCCTCTTGTTTAAAAGTTTCCATTTTTCTGCATTTTCTAAAATGTTGGCGAAACAAAACCAATTTGAGTGAAACAAACAGAACTGCAAGGCGTCGTTGAAGATCGACCCAATTTGGTCGCGACGATTACTGTCAACGTTGGCTAAATTCGTGCTGTTATGTCCGGAGGTATGGGGGTCGTGGTCGAGGACACAAGTTCAACAGAACGAGTACGGGCGGGCGGCTTGCCTCGCATCCTGTTCTTTGGCAGACGGAGCTACACAACGCGACCCTGCTCGTTCACCGTGACACCATGCCAGAGCTCCAGACTAGCTGGAGTACACCAACCCGTCGCGGTTTCCCAGGAAGGCCCATCCGTGGCCTTAAAGAGCTCGACCAAAGCCTCCGTATCTCTTGCAGCGGACCCTACAAAAAAATAGGGCGGGCTGTGTGAGATACAAGCTGTATGATTAGCATCGGCATGTTTCTGAAACTGATAGTGATGCGCTGGCACTGGCACACAACCTAGAGACATACACGCATATTGTATGCGTTGGCAACCGGTCCATCCGATACAATACATTCAATATAACCTTTTGCGAGGCATTCATGTTCTAGACTCTACTAGCCCCGCAGTCAATGCCCCTACTTTCAGCACACGAAGTCAGAGTCCGTGCTGGTTCTTCGGTACAGAGGGATATCAGTGCAAGTTGGGTGGCCATATCAAACGAGAGAGAGAGCTGCACCAAGCGCAACAATGCAGAAAGACCTAAACCGACAGACGACAAATAGATATGAAAATAATTACAACAGTAGAACAGTTTATCTTTTAGAAGGGGACAGGCAAAAAATCCGTCAAACAAAAAATGCCAAATCATGAAAGTGGGCACAAGTATCGTATATACCTCTAACTTTATCGCGAGGGCAATCTGTTTTGTACTGTATAATATTGTACGTGGTATTATATGGCATGGTGTTATGTTTCCTAGTGGGTGCTAGATAAAATTCAGTACCTGGTCGTATTCACTATTGACAAGTGGCACAGATCTCGACAAGAGTAGGAAGGCGGTGGCAGAGCGTGGGGAGTTTTTTCAAATTCGATCAATAATAGGTGTAGTAGGTGCCGTTCCTGCATCTGCCGATCAAGGGTGCTTTGGCCAATGAGCGCAGCCGATTAACGTGATTATTGTGACGGACTTCTCCTGTACCGTAAAATGACTCCCAAAATCCCAGGTGTATCGTTTGATGGCAAAATCCATGATTATGCAATGCTTACCACCGTGTGTGCAAGCGTCGTCAAATTAGTCTCGTGGTTCCATCCCGTCGACAATTCGTCTACATTTGAAACTTCCGTTCAGCCACGGGGTTGAAAACTTGTGTTTTCCGTCCAGCTGTGTCGTAAATATGTGTACTTGCCGTCCCGACCTGGTGTCAAAAGGTGTATATATGCCGTGCCGTTCCGCCGACAAACCCAGCCCTTTCCGTCCCTTCCGGCCACCAGTCTTTAACGTCCCATCAAGATGTCGTGACGGTCAGTTTTACTTCCCGTCGTCTACTCTCGTCCATTCCCGCCAACAAAATTCGGTACCAAGAAGTGAAGAAATTGAAAATATGGACGTACAGTCACATAATATCTACGGCAGATACTGGTGGTCCACAGGAGGAGTGGTATCATACAACTCGTATTCAGGGTAAACCATTTTATCATTATGATTAGAGAACACCTAAAATACGAGGTACACATCCTCCCCACCCGCAACGGAACCGACCACCACCACAATCACCTTCACCACTGCACAACCACAGACACCAGAACAGCCAGCCGAAAGAACCCTACCGTAAGCACAGCCACTAGACAAGCTTCGAGCTGGCAAGGCAACCCTTCTTGGGGCCAGATGAGAAGGTCTCAGAAGACCGTCGCCGTCGAAGTTGAATTTACGGCCCTTTTCCTTCTTGAGAAGTAATGCTTACCGTTTCGTCTCGTCGTGATATTGTTTTTTACCGTTATTTGTCCTTCGTCAAATTTAGACCAGCTGCGATTTTCCGTCCTGTCCCGTCACGAAAATGACATGTTCCGTTCCGGCACATCGTGAAAAACATACCAGGTATAGATTATAACCAGGTATAGATTATACCTGGTAGTCATTTACCGTCGCGTTCTGTTGAGCTTGTATACAACCGTTGTTGTCCCGTCCCGCGCTGCCCGGCCACCTCCGGTGTATTAAGTCATTTCCCCGTCCCCTCCTCATTTCCCGCCCTCCAAACAAGTGAAAAGAACACGTCCCGTCCGGTCACGATTATGTGTCACTACTGTGATCAGCCTTACAAATATTGCAGCGCCAGGTACCTACTGTATGTTGTCACAAACAATGAAGCTTCTCACTACCATCGCCGGAGTGTAGGATAAAATCAACTTACCTCCATCTTGAGCACTCGGCACTGCCTCGCTTTTCATGGTTTTCCGTTTGAAGCCGGCTACTCGGGCTGCCTTCTTGCGGCTCCTTGCGCCAGCGAGGTGTTGTTGGTTTCCTGCGCATGTACAGGATAGAACCAGAATGAACATAGCTAAGACCGCGCACGAGAAGCCAGTACTTGATATCATGTAAAATATACACGATACTATGGAACATCGTAATACACGATATGATATCGCATTATACAAAGCATTATACCACTCCGTCTCGGAATTGAAGCTCCAAAACTTCAAACTTTCCGAAATATAAGCACCACATTTAGGTTTGGCACCTTACCGACCACGATTTACACCAGCACGATTGTGAACGGATCCATATGGTATGCGGGGGACGGGACCCCCCCCCCCAGGGTACTAAGCGGGGATGAACGGGTCTCATTCCCGGGTTTCCGCCGAGAAGGGTATTTCAAGGGGAAATGTGTGATATTTCCAGTGAAGAAGGCACTGGCAGCTTCAATCAGTAACGATTTACAGTAACTGCGTCAGCAAAAAGTTTAACGGATAGGATCAGTATGCTGGTCGGAGCTCAACACGCGTGTTACGGCAGAGGCAGCACTTTTTGGTTGAGTAATGTTTCTGAATAACGGAGCTTCTTAACCCAAAATCGTCGGGATGTCATTCTTGTTTTGCAATCTGAAAAAAAATAATACGTAGGCCATGGGTTTGTTCATCGGGTTGCACTTTGAGTTTACCACACAAAATCAGTTTGTGGGTGAATCACAGAGCTCCTCAAGCGATGAGACTCTGAAAAACAATGATATCATTCACCTCTATCGCAGCATGTGTCTCAACACTGTATTTGTATTGACCCGGGGTGGTTGCCGTCATCGGCGCTGAAAAACGAAGAAACATGTACCTGGGTCGTCCATATAGAAAGCGCAGGAACATATCAAGAAAAATGCTTAATGTGTGACGACGATGTGACGATCTTCATCCCTGTTTGTTCGCGCTGGCGCATAATAGAACAATACCATGGTATGATATTTAGTGCAACGTCATAGATCCTACCGTTGCGGTGTAGTGACGCGTAGAGATGAGCACCGGATGAACCAAAACCGGTTAACCACGGTTGTTGGAAACCCTGCAGGCATTTGTAATTAGGCGCTTTTCAAAATACAAAACCGGTTTTAAGTTCATTATTTAGTTAACACTTAGGACACCCGTTTACTGTACACCAAATCGAGTCTGCAGCAATGAACCACGTGAATATAAACATGACAGAGTGAACGTTTGGCTACTAAGGTAACGAACACAACCAAAAACGCACTTCGGAGTACACAATCTGGCGCAAATCGACCAAGAATAGAAAACCCGCCCGTGGTTTCCAATGTTTTGGAGGCTATAATACCTGTCGTTTTTGAGGATTCCATAAAGCGTGCATAGGGGTTGCTCTGCCCGCAGGTCCCAGTGACGCTTTCTTCCATTTCGAATGGATTGGTGTTGTTGTGGCATTGGAGGCGTAGACGATGAACATGTTGTTCGCACTCGCTCGTGGACCTGCACACAGGGTACTACTGCTGTCCGTAGAGTCAGTCTACCCATTCCTGCTGCAAATAGGATTGTGACTACAGAGTACGTTTGGCTTCGTGCGAATCTGTCCCGTCAGTCAGTACTCCACGGAGTCGGGGGCGCCATCCTTGACTATGCACAGGCGGGCATGTCAGATGGACGGGGTGCAGGGTGGGACTGCTCCCCACTCTCACACCCCGCTGTCCGCCGCCCGGTCTGGCAGTCCGTGCTGTTCGCAAACCTGACCGAAAGTCGTATGTATGATATCATAAAGACTGCAGCGGCACGAATGCCATGCGGATTTAATCCGCTTCTCGTTGGCTTCTTGCGAATATATTCAACCAACAACCCACGCAGTCGAAGAGGACTTATTTGGCACGCGCCCGTGGTGGTGTCAACCTGGCGGAACGTGGGGAAGGGCTTGCGCCCCGCTCCCCGCCGCTCCGCCCAGGCCTGCCCCGTCAGTAATTGTTTGTGCTCGAATAAAAATGATAGGTCACGATCTCGCCACGTCTCAGATGAAAACTTGAAAATTGTGTCCTGCCGTGACGCCGTGTTCCGTGGTACTTACATAGTATAGTTTCAGTGCTCTGTACCTGCATGAAAAATTGAAAAGTATCCAAGGGCCCATGGTACCGAACAATCCTCGTCAAGACCAAACCATGCGCTCGAGCCCTGCACTCGTGCTGCGCACCTAGCCACATACCAGGTAGTCAGGACAACCAAACACACGTTCGAGCCCCGTAGTCGTCAATCTCGGTCGCGATGGATGGAAAGAGAAATAGCTGGACAGCAACGACAGCTAGCAGCAGTCGTCGTGACCTCAGCAGAGATAAATAGACGGACGTGACCGCTGGTCTTGGTCGCAATATATGGAGAGAGAGAGGCCGTTGGACAGCTGCGACACTAGGGGCTGTCGGCGTGACCGAAGCAAAGAAAACTAAACGGACGGAGGATATGTTATACCATGTAACGGCATGAGGTGTACGGCCAGACCGGTCAAGTAAAGAGTCCATTGACGCGACAGAGCCCAATAAAGAACGCACACGAAGTATCGAATTCGTTAGCGATTGACGCCATAATTTTATAAAGCCGTTTGGACGGATATAGCCAAATTGTACAGGTCAGAACAAGTATCGAATGGCTATGTGATTGGCGACAGAGCCATATTGCTTATGACCTTGGAGAAAGTATGGGAGGGGATGGCTAACAAAGGAGGAATTCGGTCTTAAAACAACGTTGAAAAACAGGGGATTTGGGGCTTCAGATAAACTCCGTCACAGAGCCCAGCAAGTAAAAGTGACTGGGAATAATGCCTTTGATCCGGTTGTCGTTTTTTTTCGAAAAAACAACATGTGGTGCCCATATTTAGTACTGAGTAGGAGGCTCTCATCAGCAAACAAAGTTGATAGGTTTCCGTTGTATGTTAATTGCGCGCTTCGAGGTCGTACGTTACATCAAATATGCTGGCAACATCTACTGGCAGGATCAACCAGTAGATAGCTACTGCCAGTACCCGTACATACTGTATCAGTGCCCAACTCTAAAAATGAGTTTCAACAAAAACTCAGAGGCGTGTTAGTTCGGCGAGGAATACGCCAATCCAGCCGAAAAAACGTTTCAGATTGAAGATGAGCGGCACCATACGAGGAGATTCGAACGTGAGGCGAGCTTCGTTCGCCATTCATTCGGTCGTCAAGTGTAAGGTCGATACGTATAAAAAACAAGTCGATTTGGTGATTGACAGCAGCGCTCATGTTTCGCAGAAACACTGCCAAAAGTGCAGTTAAAAAGGTTTTATACGGTTGGTATATACTAGTAATTGGTGGTAATTCGGCGCGACCTCAATACCTGCAGTAGTCAAATCTGCGATGCTGTGTGAATACGG
>JAYJMJ010279805.1:0-11832 GCA_036873875.1 Laminaria ephemera
ACAAGGGCATGTGCAAACCCTTTTATCTCGGAAACCGGTAACTTGGATCCTGGTACCTAATCTTAGAGGCTCCCAGGGCAATACCATAGCACCTATGGCTCTAGGTATACCAAACAATCATATTGCAAAACGAGAATGGCATTCCGACGATTTTGGGGTTAAGGAGCCCCGTCATTCAGAAACAAAAAAAGCAGAAAAGTGCTACCTGTATCATCATCGTAGCACGCGTCACAAAAACAACATAAAACAACCCACCCTGTTGCACCTTGTCACACCCTGTCTCTGGAAAACAGGTGGGGGATGTGGTGGAGTGCCATCCGAAGGACATGATGGGGTGGGTGCGAGGGAAAGTGGTCAGAGTTCTCCACGCGGAGGCGTTATACGATGTGGCGATCGACGGTGGGGGCTCGGTAAGCACCACGACAACGCTTTCTCGGCTCCCCCTACCTTCTATAACTGGTACTAGCTAGGACGGAGACGAATGCTACGTACGGTAGAGGTTAGCATTTTTGTCTGAAAAGGTTTCTGAATGACGGGGGCCCCTTAACCCAAAATCGTCGGAATTCCATTCATTTTTTTTTTTGGCGATAATTTTCGTTGTATGCCCAGGTCGTGGGATTTTGTTCATCGGGTAGCACTTTTAACTTTTCCCCAAATCAGTTTTTTTTTGGGAGAGGTATAGAGCTCCTCAAGTGAGGAGCCTCAGAAAAAAAAAATGTGCACCTCTCTGCCGTAGTATGCGTCCTATTTAGCACTGCAGTCCCGAAATGGGGACAAAACACTTGGAATTAGAATAGGATATTTTCAGGAGCGGCCAAAGCAAAAAAACACTATTACGGAGGACCTTAGTAATCATAGTAAATAGGACCCACCATGTACATAATAGCCTACATATTCCACCGTTTTTACTAACCATATTTGGTCCTGATTACTATGTTCCTCCGCAATACGATTGGTATAGCGCCTTTTGTTTTTCTGCGGGTCCTCTTGTGAGTTAGCTCTCCACACCTACCCATCCACTGACACGTCGAGAAAAGTGAAAAACGCACCCCGGTTAGAAATCCAATGGCCTAGGCATAGAGCGTAAGACACGAGACACTTCCGACGACACTGGGTAGCTTCCTCGGTTGAGGAGCAGACGAGTCTGTCATAAATGTTTTCGGAAAAAACAAGACGTACAGAGTACCTCTGTCGTGGCACGAGTCCTAGCACTATTATAAGGGGAGACACCGACCTATATCCTTCATGAGGACGTACACACCCGGTAGCACTCGCGATCGAGGTATCGCACACAGCTTGCAACTTTTTTTTGATGAGTTTCGATGATGTCCTTGATCTCAATAGCTGAAGCGCTTTTCTAGTTTTTTTAATATATAAAAACAAAAAAATTCCGTACGCTGTGGGTTATCACGATCGGTCGGTACTAAGGTTTTGAGCTTATGCACGATCTGTGCTCATTAGTAGGATACGATTTTTTTTCCATCCGATAATGTACAGCATGAGCTTCAATATCGATCACTCGTAAAACTTACTGAAAAAAAAACAGACGCGTGCTATGATAGAGGTAGAAGTTTTCGGCTTTTTTTGTTTCTGAATGACGGGGCTCCTTATAACCCAAAATCGTGGAAATGATTTTTTTGTATACCTAGCGCCATACGTTTGTTCATCGGGTTGCACTTTTCATTCTTCTCAAAAATCATTTTTTGGGTAAGGTTTAGAGCTCCTCAAGTGAGGAGGAGCCCGAGAAACTAAATGGTGCACCTCGATCGTGGCATTTGTCAAAAGCAAGGGAAGCCAAAACAAAAGGAAACCTATGGATGAAGTCAATCTTCACAGTCCATTTTGTGCATGTTTTAGTGTGTTTTCGTTCATATCCCTTCGTCCGCCCCATGGTTTGCAGAGCTGTTTTCTCCAATTTGTTTGTGATTGGCGCTCGCGCTGCTGATTGTCGGACGGCATCTAAAAGGAATGTTAGACGCATGCTACGGGTGGCGGGTGCCTCTAAAAAAACATGAGACTCCTCGCTTGAGGGGGCTCTATGCCTCGCCCAACAACCGATTTTGAGCACAAGCAAAAACACAACCTGGCGCACAATCTCATGGCCTAGATATACTATTACGGAGGACCATAGTAATCAGGACCAAATATGGTTTGTAAAAAAAGTGGGATATATAGGTTTTTGTGTATATCGTGGGTCCTGATTACTATGGTCCTCCTAATACGATTAGACGCATGGTACGGTAGAGGTATACCATTTTTATTCTGAGGCTCCTCACTTGAGGAGCTCTATATACACCTCTCCCAAAAACTGTTCTGGGGAAAAAGAAAAGTGCTACAAGGTGGAAAATCCCATGGCCTAGGTATACAACGAAAATAATTTCCCCCCCCCAAAAAAAACGAAATTCCGACGATATTGGGTTAAGGAGCCCCGTCTTTCAGAAAAAAAAAATAGCCAAAAGTGCTGCCTCTATCGTATCACTCGCCGATATGCGTAGTTTTTCAGTTGAGGAGCTCCGTAAGCCAGAAAGTGTTAGGCCCAAAACGTGCTACCGACTGGTGCTATACGGTAGGGGGGGGCATCTTTAGTTGGTTTTTTTTTAAGCCGTCCGGAGCCACTTGGAAGAATGACTGCCCTACTTGTTTGCGGTCTTTCCAGCTTTTATGCTTTTTGATTTTGCGATATGCACTACCTTGGGATTCTTGTCACTTTTGCGCTGCGCCAACAAAACAAAAAAAATCTTGTTTGGAGAGAAATAATGAGTCCCTCGTCCGAGTGACCTAAACGCAGTATTACGGAGAACCATAGTAATGAGGACCTACGATACACACAAAAACCTATACATTCCACTGTTTTTACTAACCATATTTGGTCCTGATTACTATGCTCCCCCGTAATAGTGAAAATGAGGGTAGCCCCCCTACCGCAGGAGCAGTCTACCCCTACAAAAAAGCCTAACAAAAAAACAGGACACATGCTACTAATAGCACGGTATCGGTGCACCACTTTTTTTCCTGAGGCTCCTCACTTGAGGAGCTCTATGCCTCTCCCAAAAACTGTTTTTTTGGGGAAAAAAAATAAAAATGCTGCCCGATGAACAATCCCATGCATGGCCTATAGGCAAAACAACGAAAAAAATTGTTGCAAAATAAATAGCGAATTTTTCCGACGATTTTTGGGTTAAGGAAAGGAAACCCCCGTCGTTCAGAAACCGTTTCTGACAGAAAGTGCTACCTCTATCGTAGTACGCGTCACCAAAAAAAAAAACAGGACACATGCTACGGTGGAGGTACAGCAGTTTTTTTTTTGGGGGGGGGCTCTTCACTTGAGGAGCTCTGAACCTCACCCCACGAACAATGTTTTTTTTGTTTGAGTAAAACGAACAGTGCACCCCGATGAACAAAACCCCTGGCCTTACATACAGTAGGTTCACAAAGAAAGAAAGAAATATTGCAAAACAAGAACGACCTCCCTTACGATTTTTGGGTTAAGGAGCCCCGTCAATTCAGAAACAAAAAAAAACGCCGAAAAGTGCTACCTCTATCGCAGCACGCGTCACAGAGTGTTTAGAAAGGCAGGCTGTGATATTTACAAAAACTCAAGAAATTCGGGACCTGTTCTATTGAAGTTAGTGTGGAATGCACCCTCTACGGTAGACGTGCACCAAAAATATTTTCTGAGAATCCTCACTTGAGGAGGTCTAAATACCTCTCCCCCCCAAAAAAAAACTGATTATGAGGGAAAATAAAAGTGCCACCCGAAGCACAATCCCATGGCCTAGGTATTTCCACGAAAAATATTGCATTTCTTTCTTTTCTTTTTTGTTAAATCCGACGATTTTTGGGGGTTAAGGAGCCCCGTCATTTTCGAAAACGTTTTTTAGCCCAAAAGTGCTATCTCTATCGCAGCGCGCGTCTAGTGTGGAACGCACCCTCTCCGAGATACGAAACGAAACCCAGCCCGGGTCAGTATTTATGTTTCTTCGTATACAAGGTAATACAACAGGTGTCCTGCACTCGTCCAACCCCTAACCTCCTCCCCGACACCCACGACCTCGTCCCGACGCGTGTTATGATGGAGGTAGCGCTTTTGGTTGAGTAATGTTTCTGGATGTCGGGGCTCCTTAACCCAAAAGCATCGGAATTTCATTCTTGTTTTTCGCAATATGTTTTTTGTTGTATACCTAGGCCATGGGATTGTTCATCAGGTTGCATCACTTTTAGTTTGCTCAAACTCCGTTTTTTTTTGGGTGAAGTCACAGAGCTCCTCAAGTGAGGAGCATCATAAAAAAAAAATTGGTGCACCTCTCTCGTAGCGTGTGTCTCCACCACTCGACACGACCGAAACGAACGAATGAACCAACGCCTGGACAATACCGTACCAAAAACAGGCAACATCAGGTAAGAAACTACTACTGTATTGCTTACATGAGGCAGAGTGTATCTATCCTACACTACGGTAGTTTCGGTCTTGAAAAACGATACCACTTGTTTTTTGGGCGTTTTTTTGTTGTTTCTGAATGACGGGGCTCCTTAACCCAAATTCGTTGGACTGCCATTCTTGTTTTGCAATATGACAAATATATATATATATATACCTAGGCCATCGTGGGTTTGGTCATCGGGTTGCACTTTTCGATTTATCAAAACAAGCTTTTGGGTGAGGCACAGAGTTCCAGGAAAAAAATATGGTACACCTCTACCGCAGCGTGCGTCGGGAGGTCATTCTTGTTTTGAAAATATGGTTTCTTTGTATACCTAGGCCAGAGGTTTTGTTAATCGGGTTGCACCTTTTGGTTTTTACTCAAAATCAGTTCGTGTGTGTGAAGTACAGAGCTCCTCAAGTGAGGGGACCCTCGAGCAAAAACCATTTTGTGCACCTCCATCGTATTAATAGCATGTGCCTCTTGTGTAATGCTGCTACCCTATTGTTAATATAAGGAAACTGGTTTCCTTGTGCTTCAATGTTGAAACATTTTTCGGATGGGCTTTTTCAAACGCTTAAGTTCTTAAGCGCTTTCGTCGCGTACTGCGATACACCAAAACAGGCGGAGAGTGCTGGTGGCGGAGGCGTTGGGGAAACGCGCGAGGATGCCGTGGACATGGAGCTTGGGGTCACAGAGAGCGCGATCAGGAAAGTGCGAAGCCATCGCCAGTCGATATCAGTAATACCGGCGGTAGCAGTGCAATGACTGACAAATTTATGCCATCACAAGGGTCACTAACCTATCGGCTGTCCGAGGGGAGACTAGTGTCCCTCTATAGTGCCGGTTGAACGCTGTAGTGCTTGTGAAATCGTTTGGCACGTATGGGAACAGCCAGTAGTGGCAATATGCGGCGTAGTGCCGGTTGCCCGCTTTAATGTTTGTGAAATCGTTTGGCACATATGGGATCAGCCAGTAGTGGCAGTATGCGGCGTAGTGCGGGTTGCCCGCTATAGTGCTTGTGAAATCGTTTGGCACATGTGGGAACTGCCAGCAGTGGCAGTATGCGGCGTAGTGCCGGTCGCCGCTATAGTGCCAGTATTTCCGGCTGGCACATACCGGCACTATAATATAGAGGGACTGCTACCGTAACAACAGCGGTAGCAGTGAATTGACAACTGGATGGTGCCATCGATATAAATAACAGCGGTATACGTATAGCAGTACAGTGTCTGGCTGAATGATGCCGTCACAAGGGTGACCAAGGACAGTCGAGGAGGGAGAGGGCGGTTTATGTGCACCGTAATTTCTTGTTTCCTTTTTTTGTTTTTTTTTTTGGGTGTTTCTTGCTTTTGGGGTATTTCTTAGCTACCGGGTAGCATCTCTCTGTTTTTAGGGTATTTCTTCGTTCTCGAATTTATTTTATTTCCTGTTTCTTCGTTTTCGGGTGTTTCGTTTTTCAGGGTACTTCCTAGTTTTAGATACGTACCTGGTACTTTTTATTATTTTAATCGTATATTTTTGCGTATTTTCTTGCTCTTGGATATTTACAAATATCGAACATGACTACGGCACAAAGGGGGGGGGGTCACGTTTCGGGCTCGCGCCAAAGGGGCTAACCTATTTTTGTTTGCAGCCTTAACGTTTTTGTGAATTTCTGCGTCACGATATGCACCACCGCCGTGGCGCGCGCCACGATAAAGCTAGCACTTTTGGTTGAGTAATGTTTCTAAATGACGGGGCTTCTTAACCCAAAATCGTCGGAATTTCGTTCTTATTTTTTGGCAATGGATTTTGGTTGTATACCTATCGATAGGCCCTGGGATTGTCCATCGGGCAGAACTTTTACTTTTCCCCAAAATGGTTTTTGGGAGAGGTATAGAGCTCCTCAAGTGAGGAGATGAAGAAACAAAAAATGGTATACCTCGACCGTAGCATGCGTGTTGTTGTTTTTTTTTGTGACGCTTCGCCAACAAATCACTCTCAAGCCCGTCTTTGATAAAGTTGCAGGGTCACTCGCGCGAGTGGCTTACATACTCGGTAGGGGGGATGTTATGTTATATACAACACGTTATGTTTGTTATAACATAACATCCCTCGTACCGTAGGCATTGGTCTATTTATTTATTTTTTGGATGGAGTGGGTTCTGTTTTTCGGAGCTCACAAACTATAGACCCAGATAGGGGGGTCCCGTTTAGGTCCTCGGTTTACACAGGATCAGACCCACCCGCCCGAGTGGCTGCTCGTACCCTATTTTGTTTTTGCAGTTCGGCTACAAGGCGTGCACCGTCTTGGAATTGCGTGCTGCTACATTGTGCCAACAAAACATGTAAACCAGGTTTCAAGTCCGTTTTGGGATAGAGACAGAGCCACTCGCGCGAGCGGCCGAAAACTCGATCGGGAAAATAGGTGCATGCCCCCTATTGTAGTATTGACCCCCACGAGTAAGAAACAGCCTAATAAGAACGCAAGGCTCACTTTCTGAGGGACGCTATGAAATGAAAAAAAAAAATGATTCAGAAATCGTGCTCAGCGGCGAGCGCTACAGACACACGCTACGATAGAGGTGCACGATTTTGTTTCTCGGGCTCCTCACTTGAGGAGCTCTGAACCTCACCCAAAAACTACTTTTGAGAAGAAAGAAAGTGCAACCCGATGAACAAAAAACTCATGGCCTAGATATACCTAATAATCATACTGCAAAAACAAGAATTGCATTCCGACGATTTTGGGTTAAGGAGCACCGTCTTTCAGAAACAAAAAGCCGAAAAGTGACTACCTCTATTATCGTAGTACTCAGGTTGCTCAAGGCTGATATCACCCTGACGCGTGCTACGATAGAGATAGCACTTTTAGGCTTTTTTGTTTGTGAATGACAATGACGGCGCTTCTTAACCCAAAATCGTCGGAATGTCAATCTTTTTTTTTTCAATCTGAATTTTTGTAATACCGAAGCCATGGGTTTGTTCATCGAGTTGTACTTTCAGTTTTACTCAAAATCAGTTTTTTGGGTGAGGTTCAGAGCTCCTCAAGTGAAGAAGAGCCTCAGAAAAAATATGGCGCACCTCTATCGTAGCACTTGCTGTCGAATGGCAAACATGATTCCTAAGAGTTTACTCTTCGGTTCTCCCTCTCGGAAAATAATTTTTTGAAGCTAATACAGTTTTTTTGGTAGCAGTTTTTCGTTTCCTGTCTTTTTTTGAAGGCACATCTAACTTTCGTGAAAAATTACAAATTTTGCTCACCCCTGATAGTTCGTATAACTTGTTTGAAGCAAATAATCTGCACGATTTTTCGAAACACTTTTTCACAGCGCCTTTTTGCAGCACCTGCATGTGAAAAAAAAATGGAACTTTTTTAAGCGTCTTTTTTGGGCAATCACTTTCCTTTTCCAACTCTCGCCAAAGGTTTTTGCCGCTCTCCACACACTTACCGCGCCTGCACCCATACACCTCGCACGTCAGCCCCACACGCGCCATGGCCTTCGAAACAAGTATCATCTCCGTGTGTGTGCGTGTCTGTTGTCGTCCATACCACCAGCAACATCCCATGACACATGGCACGGTATCGGTGCACCAATAAATTTCTGAGGCTCCTCACTTGAGGAGCTCTATAGACACACGCCACGATAGAGGTGCACCATTTTGTTTCTCGGGCTCCTCACTTGAGGAGCTCTAAACCTTACCCAGACACTGATTTTGAGAAGAATGAAGGACGCATGCGACGATAGAGGCAGCACTTCTTGGCGTTTTTGTTTCTGAATGACGCCGCTCCTAAACCCGAATTTGTCGAGATGTCATTCTCGTTTTGCAAAAAAAAAAACCAGTGTATACCTACAGGCCATGGGTTTGTTCATCGGGCTGCACTTCTTCGTTTTTCTCAAAAATAAGTTTGTGGGTGAAGTACAAATCCCCTCAAGCGAGGAGCCTCAGAAAAAAACTGGTGCACCTCTATCGTATATTTCGGAAGACCATAGTAATCAGGACCCACGATATACACAAAAACCTATATATTTCACTTTTTTTTACTAGCCATATTTGGTCCTCATTACTATGTTCCCCCGTAATAGCATGTGTCGAATGAAAGTGCAACCCGATATGAACGGTCCCATGGCCTAGGTATACCAAAAAAATCAAAATTTGCCAAAAAACAAGAATGACATTCCGACGATTTTGGGTTAAGGAGCCCCGTCATTCAGAAACAAAAAAAGCCGAAAAATGCTATATACCTCTATCATCGTAGCACCCAAAAAAAAGGGACGCGTGCTACGATAGAGGTAGCACTTTTCGGCGTTTTTGTTTCTGGATGTCGGGGCTCCTTAACCCAAAATCGTCGGAATTTCAATCTTGTTTACCAATATGTTTTTGTTTCATACCTACGCCATGGGTTTGTTCATCAGGTTGCACTTTTAGTTTACTCAAACTCAGTTTGTGGGTGAAGTACAAAGCTCCTCAAGCGAGGAGAATCAGAAAAAAAACTGGTTGCACCTCTATCGTAGAATGTGTCTGGCCTGGGTATAAAAAATATTCGAAGTGCAAAACAAGAACACGACATTCCGACAATATTGTGGGTGAAAGGAGCCCCGTCATTCAGAAAGCAATGTATCCCAAAAAACGTGCCACCTCTATCGTAGCGTGCGTCCCTTTTTTTTTCTGAGGCTCCTCACTTGAGGGTCTCTCTATACCTCTCCCAAAAACTGATTTGGGGGAAATTAAAAGTGCTACCTGATGAAACAGGTCCCATGAGATCCAGGTATACCCAGAATGTTATTGCAAAAAAAATTAATGAAATTCGGACGATTTTGGGTTAAGGAGCTCCCGTCATTCAGAAACAATTTCAGACAAAAGGTGCTATCTCTATCGTGTACAGACGCATGCTGCGTAGGGTAGAGGCGCACCCTTTTTTTTCGGAGGCTCCTCACTTGAGGAGCTCTATATACCTCACCCAACAACTGATTTCAAAGAAAATTAAAAGTGTTCCCCGATGAACAAAACCCCATGGGCCTAGCTAGGTATACAACCAAACACATTTCCAAAAAAAAAAAGAATGGGTTTCCGACGATGTGGGGGTTAAGGAGCCCCGTCATTCAGATAGCATTTCAGCCAAAAACAAAAGTGATGGCCACCTCTATCGCAGCACGCGTCTACAAGTTCCAGAGACAAAAAACGTCGCCTTACAGCATAGTTGGGGGCATGAAGGGCCTGGCTGCTTTCCTCGCCTTGGGATGAAACATGCCAAACACTCACGGCGGCAACAATAACTCGCCCTCTCGGCGCGGACAGAGGCGTTTCTTTTCTACCCCAGACCCTCCTGGTCTTTCTTTTCATCTCCCACACTCACCGCGCCCGCACCCAGACACCTCGCGCACCATCCACCGCGCAGAAGCATCGCATCGACCCTACTCTCAGCTCCTGGCACATGCGCCATCTCACCTTCAAACCAAACATTATCTCCATGTGTGTGCCAGTTGTCGTCCATACCATCCACTTCCGATCGATTCCCCGTTTCAATTCCCATCGATGCGCGTACAAGTCCCACAAAGAAACAACGCCTCGCGGCATACCAGGTAGTTGGGACCATGAAGGGTATTGTTGCTTTCCTCGCCTTGGTCTGTATTGAGCCAAACAGCGACGGCGGCAACGAAAACACGCCCGCTCGCCCGAGGCAGAGATATTTCTTTTCTGCGCCTGTTCCTCCTCGTCTTTGTTTCGCTCTCCGACACCCACCGCGCCCGCATCCATACATCTCGCACACCATCAACCCCACACGATAGCATCGCATCGGCCCTACCCTCAGCTCCTGGCATGCGTTATGACCTTCACACCAAATCTCGTATCCACGTGTGTACCTTTTTGTTGTCCGTACCATCAACGTCCCATCGATTTCGCCGTTTCAAATCTCATCGATACGTGTGTAAGCCCCGCAAACAAAGGTTGCCTTACGGTGTAGTTGGGACTTTGGCTGTTTCCCTCGCTTTGGCCTGTGTTGTGCCAAACAGCGACGGCAGCAACAAAAGCACGCCCGCTCGGCGCGGACAAATGTATCTTCTGCGCCAGTTCCTCCTGGTACTTCTTTCACTTGCCCACGTTCACCGCGCCCGGACTTATGCACCTCGCACACTATCTTCCACATGGTAGAATGCCACCGGCCCTACTCTCGGCTCCTAGCGTGCGCTATGGCCTCCAAGCCAAGTATCATCTCCATGTGTGTGCCTGTTGTCGTCCATACCGGCGACGTCCGATTGATTCCCCGTTTCAATTCCCATCGATGCGCGTACACGTCCCACAAACAAACGTCGCCTTACGGCATATCAAGTAGTTGGAACCATGAAGGGTCTGGCTGCTTTCCTCGCCCTGGCCTGTTAATAGTTAAACAGCGACGGCGGCAACAAAAACACACCCTCTCGGCGCAGACAGAGTTATTTATTTTCTGTCCCTGTTCCTTCTGGTGCTTATTTTGTTCTCCCACACTCACCGCGCCCGCACCCACACACATCTCGCACACCATCCCCCGCACCATAGCGTCGCGTCGGCCCTACTCTCAGCTCCTGGCATGCGATATGACCTTCACACCGAATCTCGTCTCCACTCGTGTGCCTTTTATTGCCCGTACCATCAACGTCCGGTCGATTCGACGTTTTAACTTCCATCGATGCGCGTACAAATCAAAGAAACAAACGTCGCCTCACCGCATAGTTGGGACCATGATAGGTCTGGCTGCTTTCCTCGCTTTGGTCTGTATTGGGCCAAACAGCGACGGCGGCAACAAAAACACACCCAATCGGCGCGGATAGAGGTCTTTATGTTCCTCCCCAGTTCCTCCTGGTATTTTTTTCGCTCTCCCATACTGACCTCGCTCGCAGCCATACACCTCGAACACCTTCCCCTACACACGATGGCATCGCATCGGCCCTGCTCCCAGCTCCTGGCATGCGCTATGGGCGGCTTCAAAGCAATTTTCTTCTCAATGCGTGTGCCTGTTGTCGTCCATACCATCAACGTGACATCGATATCGTCATTCCAGCTGATATCGATGAGTGTTCGTACCCATTTGACACTAGACGTGCACCATTTTGTTTCTCGGGCTCCTCACTTGAGGAGCTTTAAACCTTACCCAAACACTGATTTTGAGAAGAATGAAAAGTACAACCCGATGAACGGTCCCACGGCCTAGGTATACCAAAAAATCATATATTGCAAAAACAAGGATGACATTCCGACGATTTTGGGTTAAGGAGCCCCGTCATTCAGAAACAAAAAAAAAGGTGAAAAGTGCTACCTCTATCGTAGCACGCGTCTTTACAAAAAAAAAAAGTCGCCTTACGAGATAGTTGGGATCTCATGAAGGGTCTGGCTGTTTTCCTCGCCTCGACCTTTATTTAGCCAAACAGCGACGACGGCAGCAAACACA
>JAYJMJ010279824.1:0-11829 GCA_036873875.1 Laminaria ephemera
ACTCCCCTTAGTGCTAGTTAGCACCAGGGTCAACAGTGTGATACGAAGACGTTGGTCTTAATCAAGCTGTGCACGGATACTATAAACTTCTTAGAGGGGGACAAAATTTGACTGCTATAGGGCGGAATTTTTTACTGCTATAAGACGTAAACCTATATGTTGTCTCACACATGAGACAGATCAGACCCCCATTACAAGTACCAGGTATCTATTAACAGACCTTTAGGGGCAGATAATTCCCTGACATACACTTCGAATTGTATATAATCTGCACGATCCATATCAAGAATGGTTGACCAAGTCGTTCTGGTCGGCGGCGCGACGAGGATGCCATGCGTTCAGGTATGTCGACGTTGCATTATTACGGGGGTACATAGTAACTAGAACCAGATATGGTTAGTAAAAATAGGGGAATATATAGGTTTTTGTGTGTATCGTAGGTTCTGATTACTACGGTCTCCCGTAATACTACACAAATCGGACAGATCAGATGCTATTGCACGATCTATATATTTTTCGGGGCATATACTGTAGATCCCTGATAGATATTTCGGGGAAGACAGATCCTGAAAGATAGTTTGGGGCAGACAAACTTGTGATTGATAAATGGTCTGCACGATCTAGATCATGTTTGCCGAGCAGGATCCGCAGGGAAGAGTGGTTGACCACGTGGTCCTGTGTCCTGTTGGTGGCACGACGAGAATGGTTGACCACGTGCGTTCAGATTTGTCGCCCTTTCAGTATTTTCTACCTGGCAACATCACACACCATAGGCATAAGAAGTGTAAGATACTACTGTAGCTCTCGCTAGGAACTCGCGCTGGTAGGTATTTGTAACTGTCGTCAACTGTGTGTGTGTTGGTGGGAAGCAAGAAAGTCCCAACCCAACCCAACCCAACCCAACCCCACCCCAACGCAACCCAACCCAACATAATTGCTTTGCTGTCATTGGGCGTTGGTGTGTGTGCGTCCCAAAACGGTAAAGAAATGTTAGTTTTGGGAGATTCGGTCGTTGGGTGGGACATGAAAAATCGGGCACACGATGCTGGAATGGAGCCCCCATTTTTTGTCGCCGTCGGAAATTACTCGTAAGTGTTATGAACGAATGCGAGTCTCCAATCTACACCGCGCCAAAAACAGCGATCCCTTTCGAGATCGCTGTTACGACCGCCGACTGCCGACCGTAATTATATCTTCCACCAACGCATCCAAGTTGACGACAGCTACAATTATCCTGCTGCGCGAGTTCCTAGCCACAGCTATACCGGTGCCATATTTTCGTTCACCATCCGATAGTGTGTAGCGCATGTTTCAAATCCGACAGCATTCAGTTGAACTCTCGTACTGCTAAATGCGATATATCTGTCGGAGGTATCATAACAACGCGAAAGCCGACCCCAAAAGACTCATTCATGTCTTCTTTCAGCGGAAGGCACCCAATAACGTAACGACTCGGCAGGTCCCGCCTGATGCCCCCGCCCCCTCCACACCTCCCCCCCTCCGACTTTTTTCATCGGATTTCCGCTATACCTGGTACAGCTTATACTTGCACATTATTAGTGACACGTGCTTCGTATGATAGGGGAACTGTACCTTTTTTTGGCTTTTGGCCAAACCATTTCTTATTGACGGGGCTCCTCGACTGAGGGTACTGTACCTCTTTTTGGCCAAACCATTTCTTGTTGACGGGGCTTCTCGACTGAGGGTACTGTACCTCTTTTGGGCCAAAAACTTTCTGGCTGACGGGGCTCCTCGACTGAGGGTAGTGTACCTCTTTTTGGCCAAACCAGTTGTTATTGACGGGGCTCCTCGACGGAGGGTACTGTACCTATTTTTGGCCAAACCATTTCTTGTTGACGGGGCTTCTCGACTGAGGGTACTGTACCTCTTTTGGGCAAAAACTTTCTGACTGACGGGGCTCCTCGACTGAGGGTACTGTACCTCTTTTTGTCCAAACCAGTTGTTATTGACGGGGCTCCTCAACTGAGGGTACTGTACCTCTTTTTGGCCAAAAACTTTCTGACTGACGGGGCTCTTCGACTGAGGAACTACCCAATACCAGTACCATTTGTGTTTG
The DNA here is from genome assembly GCA_036873875.1 of Laminaria ephemera. Lineage (NCBI taxonomy): Eukaryota > Phaeophyceae > Laminariales > Laminariaceae > Laminaria > Laminaria ephemera. Next base: position 2,078 of record JAYJMJ010279824.1, read on the forward strand.
TATTCAAAATGAAAAATGCACTACAGCTGTGAGATCGAGGATTTCGTCGAAACTCATCTTTGCAAGCTGTGTGTGATGCTCCGATCGCGCGTGTTACGGGATGTGTATGTCCTCATGAAGGATATAGGTCGGTGACTCCCCTTAGTCCTAGTTAGCACCAGGGTCAACAGCAGTGTGATACAAAGACGTTCGGTCTGCAATCAACCTGTGCACGGAAACTATCATATTATTCGTTTTATACCTATTTATAGGTCTCGTACCAGGTATGTATGTATATACGACTTGGCCCAGCTTCGATAAAAATTATTGAAATGTACTTAACTTTAAACCCTAACCCTATCCCCGACCACGTGAGAACTTTCTCGGAATGAATATGTGTTGAAGAGCTATTTACGGAGGACCATAGTAATCAGGACCAAATATGGTTAATTAAAAAAGTGGAATATATAGGTTTCTGTGTATATCGTGGGTCCTGATTACTATGGTCCTATGGTCCTCCGTAATACTGAAAAAAATTAGGACACATGCCACGATAGAGGTAGCACTTTTTTAGCTTTTTTTTTTTCTGAATGATAGGGCTCTCCCTTATAACCCAAAATCGTCGGAATATCAATTTTTTTTCTTCTATAAGTTTCGTTGTATACCTAGGCCATGGGATTCGTTCGTCGGGTAGCACTTTTGTTTTTCCCCAAATCAGTTTTTTTTTTGGCTTTTTTTTTTTCTGAATGATAGGGCTCCCTTATAACCCAAAATCGTCGGAATACCATTTTTTTTTTCTTTTTTTTATCCTCCGGCGGATGGGGAAAAATAAAGCTTAAGTTCACCACACTTCCACGTATTTTCACACGTGTCGTGTGTCGATTTAACTCAAGTGCATTCACAATCCAGTGTTAGCTGGCGTATCCTTACCACTTCAGCGCAAGCTGTCATGGTATACGGAAACGTGAGTATGTCGACCCGACCTGATCCCTGGGGATCCGGTGCGGTATATCATTTTTTTTTTCTATTAGTTTCGTTGTATACCTAGGCCATGGGATTCGTTCGTCGGGTAGCACTTTTGTTTTTCCCCAAATCAGTTTTTGAGAGAGGTATAGAGGTATTAATAGCACTTTTTTGGCTTTTTTTTTTTTCTGAATGATAGGGCTCTCCCTTATAACCCAAAATCGTCGGAATATCATTTTTTTTTTTTCCTATAAGTTTCGTTGTATACCTAGGCCATGGGATTCGTTCGTCGGGTAGCACTTTTGTTTTTCCCCAAAATCAGTTTTTGGGAGAGGTATAGAGCTCCTCAAGTAAGAAGAGCCTCAGAAAAGAAACGGTTTTTTGACCTCTACCCTATTTACGGGGGTACATAGTAATCAGGACCAAATATGGTTAGTAAAAATAGGGGAACATATGGGTTTTTGTGTATATCGTTGGTTCTGTTTACTATGGTCCTCCGTAATAGTAATCAGGACCAAATATGGTTAGTAAAAATAGGGGAATATATAGGTTTTTGTGTGTATCGTAGGTCCTCATGACTATCGTCCTCCGTAATAGCATGCGTCACTATCGTAACCCTGACTCCGACTACGTGGAAAAATTGGAAAAAATTGATGGAAGATGTAATGAAGAGTTTGTGTGGACTATCATCAACCGTTTTATCGAAGCTGCGCCAAGTCGAAAACCCTACTGGACTGGGAAATTTCTCGGAAGGAAGATGTAATGAAGGGTACGTGTGGAGCATCAACCGTTTTATCGCAGCTGCGCCAAGTCGTGAACACTACTGGACTGGGAAAATTCTCGGGAAGGAAGATGTAGTGAAGAATTGGTGTGGAGCTATCAACCATTTTAGCGAAGCTGCGCCAAGTCGCAAACACTTCTGGCGTGGGAAAATTCTCGGAAGGAAGGTGCAATGAAGAATTAGTGTGGAACTATCAACCATTTTATCGAAGCTGCGCCAAGTCGTAAACACTACTGGACTGGGACATTTGTTGGAAGGAAGGTGTAATGAGGAGTTAGTGTGGACTATCAACCGTTTTTTCGAAGCTGCACCAAGTCGTAAACGCTACTGGACTGGGAAAATTCTCGGAAGGAAGATGTAATGAAGAATTGGTGTGGAACTATCAACCATTTATCGAAGCTGCGCCAAGTCGCGAACACTACTGGACTGGGAGATTTCTCGGAAGGAAGGTGCAATGAAGAATTAGTTATTGACCATTTTATCGAAGCTGCGCCAAGTCGTAAACGCTGCTGGACTGATAATTTTTTCGGAAGGAAGATGTAATGAAGAATCGGTGTGGAACTATCAACCATTTATCGAAGCTGCGCCAAGTCGCAAACACTACGGGACTGAGAAATTTCTCTGAAGGAAGGTGTAATGAATTAGTGTGGAACTATCAACCATTTTGTCGAAGCTGGACCACTTCGCAAACACTGCTGGGTTGGGAAATTTCTCGGAAGGAAGATGTAATGAAGAATTGTTGTGAAACTATCAACCATTTATCGAAGCTGCGCCAAGGCGCAAACACTACTGGACTGGGAAATTTCTCGGAAGGAAGGTGCAATGAAGAATTAGTCTGGAACTATCAACCTTTTGTCGAAGCTGGACCAGGTCGCAAACACTACTGGACTGGGAAATTTCTCAGAAGGAATATGTAATGAAGAATTAGTGTGGAACTATCAACCATTTGTCGAGGCTACGCCAAGTAGTAAACACTGCTGTCATGTGCTCAGCTCTACTGGTTGTTTCCTCGGTTGTGTTGCTCGGTTTAGGAGGAGGCCATATGTCCCATCCAATCAATCGCAGCCGCCGTTCAGCTCGTTTTTGTCGACCTCGTCGTGCCGCCGAGCGCGGCGCGGCACGACAATGTAGAATTACTGGCAAAATCGGCATTTCATAACTTTTTTTTTTATCAAGTGTCAATACTCGTATTTTCGTACGTTCGATTTTATTTTATTTTGTTTTTCGCCATTTTTCCATTGAAAAAAAAACAAAAATACTCCCCGGCCCTGTCGCACGTAGTCTATGATACTACTATGTATGGTAGACACGATCCCGTATCGCTTGATCACATGGTTGTCTTATAGCTATGTATGCGAGAACCTGACATTGTTGTCTATAGCTTCGTATGCGAGAATCTGACTGCCCATTCCATCACACTAGCCCACCCTGACTACCTACTCCACCACACTACCTACATACCGCGCAGAAACTGGTGGCGGGCATCACGGGGGTTATGCCGAAGCGAACAGTGGACCCTGATCTCGCGGTGGCACTAGGCGCCGCTGCTTTTGCGGGAATCCTAGAGGGCGAGGTGAGTTATCCGTTTTACTACTTTTTGTTTTCAGTTTAGCCGGCTTCCCCATCGGTCTATCATAGGCCACAGGATTGTTTATCAGGTTAAAGCGTACATTTCTTCTCCAAGGCAGTTTTTTGAGTGGGCGTTTTTAGAGCTCCCCAAGCGAGGAGCCTCAGAACGATTTGGTGCATCCCTACGACAGCATGCCCTTAGCATACATCCCTCATGTTGTCGTGCTGCTCACCGTTTTTTTCCGCCGCCTGCCTGCTCGCGCGAAACAAAAAGCGCATATTTACACACCCGCAGGTTGAGGGCCAGGAGGTGTATCCTCAAGTGAGGAGCCTCGAGAAAAAATAGATGCACCCCTATGGAGACATGCGTCTCTCCGTCAGAGATGCGCCTCAAGAAAAACTATGTGCATCCTTACAGTATCGTAGCATACATCTCTCCCTCGTGCAGTCGTCCTGACCGTTCTTCCGTCGCCTTTCTGCTCACGCGAAACAAAAAACGCTTATTTACGCACTCCTACGTAGGTTGGGGCCAGGAGGTGATCCTCAAATGCGGGAGGAGCCTCAAGAAAAATTGCGTGCATCCCTGCACCATCGTAGCATGCATCCCTTCCTACGTGCTGTCGTTCTCACCGTTATTCCGCCGCGTTTTTGCTCACGCGAAACAAGAAACGCCTATTAGGGTGTTTGCGAACTACCAACTTTGGTTGTGGAGGAGCTGGGTAGGAAAGCATATAATAATAGTATTGAAACCGTCGAAATCACAATCCACGGTCAACCCAACCCATGAAAAACCAGCTGAAAGTTAGATTAGTTTTTTTTTTTTTTCAGGTGCCATATTTTTAATTTCCCAACCTATTTTTTTCGTGGGTCGGTTGGCCTTGGGCTATGAAATTCGTTGTTTCAATAAGTACTATTTTTACATTTTTTCCAACCTAACAGAGTTTGGAAATCGCGAACACCCTATTTACACACTCCTAGGTTGAGGGCCAGGAGGTGATCCTCAAGTGAAGAGCCTCGAGAAAGAATAGGTGCACGAAGTGTGCTACAGTGAGGGGTGCACATACCTTTTCTGAGGCTTTTCACTCGAGGAGCTCTCTACTGACTTCGGGAACAACGAAAGTGCAGCCCGATGAACAATCCCATGGCCTAGGTAGATGTAACGAGTATCATTAGGGTGTTTGCGAACTACCAACTTTGGTTGGGTAGGAGTTGGGTAGGAAAACATGTAATAATATTATTGAAACCGTCGAACGTCACGATCCAAGGCCAACCCAACCCACGAAAAACTAGCGAAAAAGTTGTGGTGAGAACTACGATTTTCTACCATTTTTTTTTGTTTTCCAACCTAATTTTCTCGTGGGTTGGTTTGGCCTTGGGATATGCCATTCGTCGGTTTCAACACTATTTTTACATTTTTTCCGAAACCCAACAAAGGTTGGAAATCGCAAACACCCTATTGTAAACATCAATGCTATTCCAACGATACGGGTAGTGCGATAGAGGTGCATCATTTTTTTTCTGAGGCTCCTCACTTGAGGAGTTCTGTACCTCTCCCAAAAACGGATTTGGGGCCTCTCCCAAAAACGGATTTGGGGAAAAATAAATGTGCTGTATACCCGATGAACAATCCCATGGCCTAGGTATTCAACGAAAACTGTTCCAAAAAAAGAACGAAACTCCGACGATTTTTGGTTAAGGAGCCCCGTCATTCTGAAATCGCTCCTAACTTGAGGAGCTCTGTACCTCTCCCAAAAACTGATTTGGGGAAAAATATATTGGTATGTGCTGTATACCCGATGAACAATCCCATGGCCTAGGTGTTCAACGAAAACTATTAAAAAAAAATGAACGAAACTCCGACGATTTTTGGTTAAGGAGCCTCGTCATTCTGAAATCGCTCCTAACTTGAGGAGCTCTGTGCCTCTCCCTAAAACTGATTTGGGGAAAAATATATTGGTATGTGCTATATACCCGATGAACAATCCCATGGCCTAGGTGTTCAACGAAAACTGTTCCAAAAAAAAGAACGAAACCCCGACGATTTTTGGTTAAGGAGCCCCGTCATTCGGAAACAAAAAGAGCCAAAAAGCGCTATATCTATCGTAGCATGCACCACGCACTCCCCCCGTGCAGGAGGCGTCAACGGACCCGTCCTGCTACGAGTACATATGATATGATACATAAGACACGGGAGGCGTGGATAAAACACTAACAAACACGAACACTGCCATCCGCGTTCTTGGCAAAGTTAATCCCTGTAAAACTGCAACCATATAGTAGGGGACAAAACTACTTGGGATTAGTGTCGCTTAATTGTTGCAGTGGTGACGCGTGCTTCGATAGAGGTGGCACTTTTCGGTTGCTATTCTGTTTCTGAACGACGGGGCTCCTTGCCTCATAAAATCGTCGGGAATGTCATTCTTGTTTTACAATATGATTTTTTCGTATGCCTAGGCCATAGATTTGTTCATCGGGTTACACGTTCATCCTTCTCAAAATCAGTTCTTGGGTGACGTTTAGAGCTTCTCAAGTGAGGAGCCCGAGGAAAAAAATGGTGCGCCTCTTTCGCATTATTAGTAGTATGTGTCTGGTAAGGGGGTTAAAGTTAGTAGATCACGTAGATTTCAATCGGCCCTTAAAAAACGGGGGGGGGGTTGCATGGTATGTAGAATGCAGCCTCAGCAACGATGTCACGAGATGAAAGTGGATGGCAATTGCCCGGTCGCGCCATATCGTACGCGCGCTTCATTCCTGTTTCAACCTATCAATTTCTTCTTTCATAAAAATATTGTACTTTTGGCTCTCTCCGCTCTCTCTCTTACGCACGCACAAACAACAAAAAAGTGTCCCTGTAGGAAAAAGAAAAGGGGACAAAATAATGAGAAATGAACACAACAAAATAGGCACGCCGATTATTACTGAACATATATTTTACGCCGACACTCGTTCGAACTCGAGCCACGAGCAGCCATCATATAGATGTGTTCAGATATCTGTGTCCACTCCCCTATGTATGGTGGGCAACGTCTTCCCTGTTCCAATCTGCCGCAGGGCAAGATAGGAACTCCCTTGGAGGCGTTTTTTCGCTTGCTTCTATGAAACAGACATCCAATTCTTACCTTCTATGAAACATACATCCAACTTTTACGAAGAATAACGGCAAGCAAGCAAGACCTACCCCCCCCCCCCCCTGCCAAGGCTGCTTTCCTTCATTGTTTGCAATCTCCTTCAACATAGGAGGGGGGTGGGGTAGAGGGCAAAAGGACCGGACCAACTAACCAACCAATCAACCAACCAACAATCCAACCACCGAACCAACAAAGCTCTTCCTACGATCGGCCTATCCATAGAGCTCTTTAAAGGGAGGAAACATAAAACACTCTTAGGTGCGGCCGCGCCTCGCTTCTCAAAGCCTTTTTGATACCCGCCCCGCAGATACTCTCTCCCATTCAGCCAGTTCCCCCACAAAAGCCTTCCCTATGCCCAAACAACTCATCCAGCCTGCTCTCTTACAGCCTTCCCTACGTCCACACAACTCATCCGGTCAGCTCTCCCACAGCCTCCTCCCCTATCACCAAAAAACCCATCCACCCATCTCTCCCACAGCCTCCCCTACGGCCAAACAACTCATCCAGCCAGCTCTCCCACAGCATTCCTCACCCTAAATGCAAACAACTCAGCCACAACTCAGCCAGCCAACTTTTCCATAGCCTTCCCTACTCTTCACCCATACAACCCATCTAGCCAGCTCCCCCACAGCATTCCCTACGTCCAGACAACAATAAAAGCAGGCAAGGAAAGACTGCAACGGCATTATAACCCCCTAAGAACTGCAACCACGTGTTGGGAACAAACTACGTAGAACTAGTGTGCGATGAACTTTTTTACACTTCTGAAAAGGATACCCAACGTATATACCACATGCTGCTTGGAAGTAGCGTGCGATAACTTTTTTACACTTCTGAAACGGATATATATATATATATATCTAACGTACATACCGCGCGGACAGGGCGTTACCCCAATAACTTCAGAACTGTACGAACGCTTACTAAGTACTTGGAGTTAGTGTAGTGTGGGATCCTTTTTTGCAGCGTATTTACGGGGGACAAACTACCTGGAAATAGTGAAGTATGAAACCACTTATTTGCAGCGTTTACGGTGACAAACTACTTGGAATTAGCGTAGCGTAAAATCGTTACTTGCTGCGGAAAAACAGAGTAAATACCGACCGCCTGCCAATACCGACCGCCCACACCCATCCCTTACGGGGTCGACATGCACCGGGGGCACATTATTTCCCATTCGCCCCCCTCACCCCTCCTTACCCCACCCCGCCCCGACCCCGTCCTCCTCATCAAAGCCGTCATACGCTATGGCGACTCGACACGCACCGGGAACATCCTACCCCCCCCCCCCCCTCCCCGCCCTTCCCGACCTTCCCATCCTTCCCAAGGCTTGCGAGGTGACAACGCCGACAACGCCCCAATCAATAGCAGGCCGTTACCTTCCTCTCCCAAACCACCCACCGACAGTGCAACCCCACAGCGCTGCGGGCTGGCCCTCCTAGCGCCGTGGCTCCCACGCGAGGGGTGCTTCACAGCGGACAGCGTGCGCGGCAGTCGCTTCCTACCCAAGATCTCCCAACTCCCCTACCCGCATATCCTCAAACATACCGCGGCGGTCCCCAAATTGAAATGCAATGGACTGATGGATAGATGGATGCCCCCATGGGCGGGTGGACGCGACCCCCCTCCCCTCTCTCCGGGGGGACTCCCCCCTCCCCTCCCCCCAGGGAGACCCCCCCCTCCATCCCCCCGGGGGGATATCGACCGTTGTTTTATTTTTAAAAGCGGGGAAAAGCAGCAACAAAAAAACGAAAAACAGCCAGGTATGCACTGCTTTTATGAGGAGTATCATCAGGTGCAAAACCAAAAAAAAAAAAGGCAATCCGCACGCACATACAAGGCACGCATTTGATAGTCGATCGCCCCGGTGGTCTAATGGTTAACCTCGAATACTACGAAGGTTGGAGTCAGGGGTTCAAATCTCGGTATGGAGACTTTTATTTCTAGAGACAGCGACTGCCGAGAGCGCTTTATAGCGTGGGTAAAAGCACAATTCGATGCGAGTCGACGAGGGAAGAAAGTGCTGAATTCTTCTTGCGATAAAAACGAAGGCGCGTACCGTAGTGCGGATGGGGGAGAACAGCCTGCTAGGTGGCCCCGGATCTGAGTGACGACTAGGGAGGGAGAAGGAGAAAGAAAAAGTGCGAAGACAATAGGTGGGATGAGCAAAAAAAAAAAAAAAGAAGAAGTAGTCTCAGTGCGCGGCGAGCTACCTATCATATCAGGTATGCACTACTTTATGCCGTAACAGGGTACAAGACCAAAAAAAGACTCAACGAGCAAACGCGCGTAGGTAAGTACGCGTATGGGACGTCGGTGACGGTAAGTCTCAGTGCGGCGAGCTACGTACGCGCCAAGTATCGGTATGCACGTACTTGTATGACGTGCAGGAGGGCACATTCCAACGACATCAAAAAGCCATTTTGAAGCCTTTCAGACGGTCGAGTTTTCGTTTTCGTCATCGAAGCCTTGAGTCCTTTTACAGCCTTACCCAATTTTCGGGGGGAAAATTACTTGGAATTAGAGTAGTCCCACGTTTGCAGTGGTATAAAAGCATGACGCTGCCCAGGCCCTCCCACCATGTGTGTGATCTTCATGCACCGGAGAAGAAACCGATTAAGATTCCGAATAACGTTCCTAACACGATTCCGAACAAGAACCCGAACATGATTCCGAATAAGAAACCGAACACGATTCCGAATAAGAAATCGAACACGACCCCGAACAAGAAATCGAATACGATCCCGACTAAGAAACCGAACACGACCCCTAACAAGAAATCGAATGCGATTCCGAATAAGAAACCGCATATATAGGACTCAAATAAGAAAACTAATGCGATTCCGAATTCAGCTTCATGCCTCTTGTCCAATCGCTCACGCACAACGAGTGGACCAAGTTACAGCGCCGATTTCGCGCCGCCCCCGGGGGGCCCTCCCACGTGTGTTTGTCATGAACCGAACAATAAACTAAATAAGAAAATTAATAAGAAACCCAGTAAGAAACTAAAGAGAGCCCAGAATCAGCTTCAGGCCTTTGATTAAACCGAATTCAGCTTCAGGCCTCTTGTCCGATCGATCACACACAAAAAAGCACATCAGCAACAGCGCCGGTTCCGCGCGGCCTCCACTCCAGCCCCGCAATTTTTCGGAAAACACCCACCCTCACCAGGGGCGGCGGGTGGGTGCCCAAACGCTCAGGTTGATTACGCTTGGGGATAAAACACCATAGAGCCAGTGGGAGGGTGGGGGGGAGAACCCCAAAGCTCCGGGGGGGGAAGGGGGTGCACTCGGGGGGGGGGGGGTAAACGAGCAGCAGGCGTTTTACCCAGG
>JAYJMJ010279831.1:0-11827 GCA_036873875.1 Laminaria ephemera
GACCGAGGCGGTGTCGGTGTCTTGTACCGAGGAGCCGCCGGGGCGGGGGTTGCCGGCGGTATCGGTGGGTTCGCCGGTTGCGGTTGCGGTGTTGACCAAATCACCGTTGATGGTGGTCGCAAAGGCGAACATCGCCGACGCACCGGGGGCGAGCGGGATGGTTCCGCTGACGAGGGTTGGGTCGCTTGCTCCGAAAGGAAGGTCGGGGTCGGTGATGGTGATGTTGGTGAGTGGCGCGTCGCCGGTGTTGGTGACTTGGAAGCAGTAGACCACGTCTACGCCGTTCTGGGCGGTGACGGTTTCGCTGCCTGGGCAGGCGTTGAGGTCGGTCCCGGGGCGGACGGTCTTTTGAATGTCGACGGTTGGCGTAAGAACGTCGACTTCAGCGGTTTCGGTATCGATGACCGGCGCAACACCGGTTAGCGGAGCCCCGGTTGCATCGGCGGCTGTGGCGGTGGTCTGGGCGGTGTTTACCTGGTCGGCGGCAATCACGGGTCCGAACGAGACGATGTCGCTGTCGCCGTTGGTGGGGAGGTCGGCGACGGCGAGTCCGACGAGGCCGAGTGTTGGGTCGTCGACGGTGATGTCGGCGAGGTAGGTGTCGCCGGTGTTGGTGACGTCAAAGCAGTAGATGACCTGAGAGCCAGCGGCGACTTCGAGCGTGGCTCCATCGATGCCCGCACAGGACTCTCCAAGCGGGACGGCTGTCTTCGTTAGCTGCACAGCGGGCGCAACGATCGTGATCTCGGCGGTGTCGGTGGGGGAGTCGACGTCGGCGAGGCCGAGCGGGTTTCCGGCATTGTCGGCGGGTGTGCCGGTTGTGGAGGCGGTATTGAGCTGATCGCTGGCGGGGCTCGTGGTATCGAAGCGAACCACCACGGTTGCACTTGGAGCGACGAGCGCAAGGGTGCCGGTTACCGCGGTGGTGGTTGCGGTCCCGAGAGGGCCGTAGATGTCGTCGTCGATGGTGAGGTCAGCGAGGAACGTATCGCCGGTGTTCGTGATCGCAAAGCAGTAGGACACTGCGGAGCCGGGGGTCGCCTCGACCACTTCGACGCCGGGGCAGGTGCCGTTGACGGAAACGGTCTTGGCGATGGTTACTGCGGGGTTGACCACGTTGAGGAGTGCATCGTCGGTATCGGTGGGGTTAGGAACACCAGGAAGGTCGCCGCCGAGGGCGTTCGTGGGGTTACCCACTACCGAGGCCACGTTGGCCACGTTGGCGTTGCCGGCCACTACCTCGAGGTAGACCACGACGGTTGCGCCAGGAGCGACGCTGCCAAGGCTGCCGCTGAGTGCGGTTTCGTTGGTGGCGTCGATGGTGATGCCGAGGGTGGTATCGGAGATGACGAGGTCGCTGAGGTGGGTGTCGCCAGTGTTGGTGACTTCGAAGCAGTAGGTGACGGTGTTACCTGGGGTGGCGAGTGCACTGTTCGCCGCCGTTGGACAGGTGGCGCCAGAATCTGAGCCGACGTACACCGTCTTGTCGATCGCGATTGATGGAGCGACTTCCGCTACCTCGGCCGTATCGAGACCTGAGCCGACGGGCGAAAGACCGGGAAGAGGTGCACCTGTTGGGGTCGATGGTGTTGCGGTTGCCGAAGCGGTGTTGATGAGGTCTCCGGCGATGATGGTTTCGTGGCTGACCGTTGCGGTGGCCGCAGGGGCGATCGGACCCGGAACGGTGAGCGATATGCCGAGTGTCGCATCGGTGACGGTGATGTTGTTGAGGTGGGTGTCGCCGGTGTTGGTGACGGTGAAGCAGTAGGTGATGTCATCGCCGTTGAGTCCGGAGACGAGTTCGGCACCGTCGCAGGATGCTCCGGCGTCGTGGCCGGCATAAACCGTCTTGTCAATATCGATTGCTGGGCTGGTTTCCTCTACCTCTGCGGTGTCGGGGGCAGAGTCGACCGGGGAGGCCGATGGGAGAGGGTTGCCGCCGGAGTCGGCCGGGGTGCCGGCCGCCGTCGCGGTGTTGACGAGGTCGCCGTTGATGGTCGAGTCCACGTAGAACATCACGGTTTCGAGCGGTGACAGAAGCGTGTCGCCCGTTGCGATGAGCGTGACCGGTCCGACGTCGGGGTCGTTGATGGTCACGTTTGCGAGTGGGGTGGTTGAACTGGTGTTGGTGACTTCAAAGCAGTACGTGACAGCGTCGCCGTTGAGCCCGGTCACGAGGTTGCCGCCGCCGCAGGATGCTCCGGCGTCGTGGCCGGCGTAAACGGTCTTTACCAAGGTCATCGCTGGATCGGCTTCGACCACCGAGGCGGTGTCGGTGTCTTGTACCGAGGAGCCACCGGGGAGGGGGTTGCCGGCTGTGTCGGTGGGTTCGCCGGTTGCGGTTGCGGTGTTGACCAAATCGCCATTGATTGAAGCGGTGTAGCCGAACATGGCCACGGCACCTGGCGCAAGTGGAAGGGCGCCGCTGACGAGGGTTGGGTCGCTTGCTCCGAAAGGAAGGTCGGGGTCGGTGATGGTGACGTTGGCGAGCGGCGCGTCGCCGGTGTTCGTGACCTGGAAGCAGTACACGACGTCTACGCCGTTCTGGGCGGTGACGGTTTCGCTGCCTGGGCAGGCGTTGAGGTCGGTGCCGGGGCGGACGGTCTTTTGAATGTCGATAGCCGGGGTGAGGACATCGACCTCGGCGGTTTCGGTGTCGGTGACTGCGGGAACCCCGGCAAGTGGGCCGCCGGCAGCGTCAGCGGGTGTGGCGGTGGTTTGTGCCGTGTTGAGCGCATCGCCTGCGGTGACTGGCCCGAACGAGACGATGTCGCTGTCGCCGTTGGTGGGAAGGTCGGCGACCGCGAGTCCGACGACGCCGAGGGTCGGGTCATCGACGGTGATGTCGGCGAGGTAGGTGTCGCCAGTGTTGGTGACCTCAAAGCAGTAAGAAACCTGCGAGCCGGAGGCGACCTCGAGCGTGGCTCCATCGGTTCCGGCGCATGCGGTGCCGGTAGGAACGGCGGTCTTGACCAGCTGCACGCCGGGAGCGACCACGGTTATTTCAGCGGTGTCGGTTGCGGAGTCGACGGCGGTGATGCCGAGTGGGTTTCCGGCGTTGTCGGCGGGTGTGCCGGTTGTCGACGCGGTATTGATCTGGTCTGCGACAGGGCTTGTCGTGTCATAGCGAACGACCACGGTTGCGCCAGGGGCGACGAGTGCAAGGGTTCCCGAAATGGCGGTGGTGTTGGTGCCGTCAAGTGGTCCATAGATGTCATCGTCGATGATGAGATCGGAAAGGTAGGTGTCGCCGGTATTGCTGATCGCAAAGCAGTACGAAACAGCTGTTCCCGCAATGAGACCGACGGTCTCGACACCTGGACAGGAGTTGTTGGTCGACACGGTCTTGGCGATAGCGACTGATGGTTCGACGATGTTCAGCAGAGCGTTGTCGGTGTCGGTCGGGTTGGTCATCCCAGGAATGTCGCCGCCAAAGCCATCGGTTGGGTTGCCGGTGACCGAAGCGATGTTGGCCACGTCAGCGTTGCCGGCGGCTACCTCGAGGTAGACCACGGCGGTGCCACCGGGGGCGAGGCCGGTGAGGCTGCCGCTGAGTGCGGTTTCGTTGGTGGCGTCGATGGTGATGCCGAGGGTGGTATCGGAGATGACGAGGTCAGAGAGGAAGGTGTCGCCGGTGTTGGTGACTTCGAAGCAGTAGGTGGCGGTGTCGCCCGGGGTGGCAAGGGCGGAGCTGGTGGCGGACGGACAGGTGGCGCCAGAGTTCGCACCGACGTAGACCGTTTTGTCGATGGTGACGTCGGGAATGATCTGGTCGACCTCAGCGTCGTCGCTTGCGCTCGGGGCAGCGATGCCCGAAAGCGGGGTTCCACCTGCAGTGCTTGGTGTTCCTGTAGCCGTCGCCGTGTTCACAACATCGCCTGTGATGGTCGACTCGGAGAAAAGGGTGGTCGAGGCGCCGGGGGCCAGGGTTGCTGGAGCGCTCAGCGACAAACCGAGCAGTGGGTCGGAAACCGTGACGCTCGTAAGGTGGGTGTCGCCGGTGTTGGTAACGGTGAAGCAATAGGTGATCGCTGCACCTGCGGTGCCGGTTGAGAATTCGCCGCCATCGCACGATGCGCCGGCGTCGTGTCCGAGATAGACGGTCTTTTCGATATCGATTCCAGCGCCGACAACATCGACCGTGGTTGGGTCGCTATCGGTTGGCGGTGTGGCTGGGAGTGGGTTGCCAGCAGCATCTGCTGGGTCCCCGGTAACGCTGGCGATGTTGGTGAGGTCGCCGGCAGCGGTTGCGTCGAGGTAGAAGACCGCTGATTGTCCCGAAGCGAGAAGGGTCGCGTTGCCGCTCAGCAGTGTGATTGAGCCCGGATACGTAGCGCCAAGGGCCGGATCGTCGATGGTCACGTCGGCCAACGCAACGTCACTGCTGGTGTTGGTGACGATGAAGCAGTAGGTGATGTCCGCTCCAGCGTTCACGGTGGTGAGATCCGCACCGGGGCAACTCGCGCCGGTGTCGTGTCCGGCGTAGGCCGTCTTCGCGATGTCGACCGCGGGAGTGGCCAGAACAACATCTGCTGTATCGGTGTCGGATACGGGTATCGCTCCAGGGAGTGGGCTTCCGCCGGCTTCGACAGGGTCGGCGGTTACGTCGGCGGTGTTGGTGAGCGTTGCGCCCATCGTCGTGACATAGCCGTAGGTTGCGCTGTCGCCAGGAGCCAGCGGAGTGCTTTCGGCGGTCACCAGTGTGAGGTCGGCTGCCGTGATGCCCAGCGTCGTGTCACTGAATGTCATGTTTGCAACGTCGAGGTGAGTCTCACCGACGTTGTTGATGTCGAAGCAGTAGGTGATGGCGACGCCGGTGCCAGCGTTGAGCGTGGGCGAACCTGGACAGGCGGAGACGTTGCCGCCCCCGACCACGGTCTTGACGAGTTGAATTGCCGGCGTCACGACATCGACGATGGCGTCGTCGCTATCGGCGACCGAGCTGAGGCCAGGAATCGGTGTCGCTCCGTTGGCTGGAGTGCCCGTAGCGGTGGCGGTGTTGGTGAGGTCGGCAGCTGCCGTTGGAGCAGAGGCGACGGTAACCGATGCGGCCGGCGCGAGATCGGCGACTGCGATGGTCGAAACGTCGACACCAGCAGCGGCGAGGGTCGGGTCGCTCAGCGCGAGGTTGACCAAGTCAGTATCGCCATCGTTGGTAACCGTGAAGCAGTAAACGACGTTCGAGCCGGCTGCTACCTGAAGGGTGCCGCCGTTGGTGCCCGGGCACGCGGTGCCTTCGGGGACGACGGTCTTGATGATCTGCACCGATGGCGCTACGACCTCGACCGAAGCCGTGTCGTCGTCGGTGACGGTGCCGAGTCCAAGTGAAGTACCGGTCGCATCACTTGGTGTACCGGTGGCGGTGGCGGTGTTGGGAAGCAGGTCACCGGTAGCGGTGGTGTCGTACCGGACTGTCGCAGAGCTGCCGGGCGCGATGAGAGCAAGCGAACCGGAAACGGGGACGAGGTTGGATGGGTTGAATCCAGCGATGTCGGGATCGGCGATGGTGACATTCGACAGCGGGGTGCTACCGGTATTGACGACCTCGAAGCAGTAACTGAGTGCCGCTCCGAGAACCTGTGTTACCAACTCGACGCCGGGGCAGGTCGCATTGGCAGAGACGGTTTTCTCGACACGAATTGACGGCGTTTCCTCGGTCACGATGGCAACATCGTCATCGGTTACCGCAGTGGCTCCGGGAATGACCGAACCATCGGGCAACGCAGGAACGGCGGTGACGTTGGCCGTATTGGTGAAGGTCGTCGTGGCCGTGGTCTCGAAGTAGAAGACCACGCTTTCGCCAGGATTCAGCGGGTTTGGAATGGCGGCCAATGTTTGGTTGATGACCGGGTTACCGAGTGTTGGGTCCTGAACATCGATGGAGGTCAGGGGAGTGTCGCCGGTATTGGTGACGGTGAAGCAGTAGGTGACATCGACACCAGGGATAATGGCGGCGCTGTTGGTGGCGGTTGCGCAACCGGCGCCCGAGGTGTGGCCGACGATGACGTCCTTTACGAGCGTGACTCCTGGGGAGGCAACCTGTACCTCTGCGGTGTTGCTGTCGGTTACAGGGTTCTGGAAGGTGATGACAGTGCCGTCGGCGTAGACCGGGATGCCTTCGGCCGTGGCGGTGTTCACGAGGTCGGCTTGAGGCGCTGGCGCTTCGTAGTACATCGTGACGGTCGCGCCAGGAGCCATCGGGAAGGTTGGTGTACCGACATAGCCAAGCGGCGGGACGCCAGCATCGGTGAGGCCGAGGTCAAGGTCGTCGATGGTGATGGTGTCGAGGAACGTGTTGCCGGTGTTGGTGACTTCGAAGCAATAGGTGACAGCCGCACCGGGGATGATGTCGGTGATGAGTTCCGAGCCGGCGCACAGCGCACCAGAGTCGTGTCCGTCATAGACGGTCTTTTGGAGGCTGATTCCGGCCGGGTCAGGTTCGCAGAGCGAGAAACCGCCGAGTCGAACAGCGTGGCCGTTACTCACGCCGTCCCAGCTACCGGGGTTCGCTGGATCAGCGAGCTCGTTGACCTGATCGTCGGGGCCGTTCGAGTAGTCGAGGCTCAGTGTGGTGAATGGCTTTGGTGTGCTGACCAACACCTGGCCGTTGAGGTCGTTGGGGCCCACGTTGCCGATACCGGAAGCAGCATTGGGGTTATAGACATCGCCCTTCGCCGATTGTCCCGTGATATTGGTCGCTGAACCGAGTGGCGTCACAAGAACCGGAACGTTGCCAGTCCCGTCGTCGGCAGTGAACGCGACTTCGTCCTGGAAGCCGCCAGCGGGGACTGGAAGATTGTTGTAGTGCCCGACCCAGTCGACATCGTCGACGGTGAAGTCGTTGGCGAAGAAAACCGGAATGGAGAAGTTGAAGTCGACCGTGGCGATATCGTCGCTGCTTTCGCTGTACATCGCTAGCGTCAAATAGTCGGAGCCGTAGGCGCCGTCGGCTCCACCAACTACAGACCCTTCGTTGGTCGAAGTTGGGAAACCGTCAATCGCCCCGACGGCTCCTGGGCCGGTGGTTTGGCCGTTGGCAGCGGTGATGAGCGAACCGCTCATCGCGACGTTGACATCGAGACCACTGCCGCCGACGTTGGTCCAGGACTTGTTGACGGTGTTGACCGGCCAGGTAGCACCGTCGGCGCTCGCTGGGTCATCACTTCCGCCGGGCGCTGAGGACCAGTTAAACGAGGTGAGGAAGGTGCTTCCCGCCGGGCAAGTGCCCGATTGTGCTGCAGCCGGATCGGCCTGAAGGGCCGAAAGTGGACCCAGCTCGGCTACCGGGGCGACGGCTACGAGTGTCGACGCAAACAGTGCGGTGATTACGGTGACGACAAGGAGTCGCGAACGTGAAGGTTTTCGCTGGACAGGAAAGCGAAATGCTTGCTTCAAGGGGTGCCTCGGAAATGCCCGGGGACGGCGGGGCGTGATCAAACGCGCCCAACGCAATGCTGGGCACCTCTGCCAATCGCCCCTTTACCTGCTCAAATGAGACAATGAACAGTGTTTCAGAACGGCGTTTCGACGCTTCCCTCAAATTGGTACAAGGGTTTAGTTATCGAAAGACACTCGTTTGGGTTGTATTCCCTAGGCGAGGAGGTGCTTTTGGAGACGTCCAACCGCCGTGGCGATCGCCTCGGTATCGCCGGCGTAAGAAAACCGAATGAAATCTCGACCGCGATGAATATCGAAGTCGGTGCCGGGTGTTGAGGCAATGCCGAGCTGATCAAGCCACTGGGCCGATAGCTCCATGCTGTCGCCGAACGCACTGACATCCGCGTACACGTAGAAGGCCCCGTCGGCCGGAGCCAACTGGTTGATCCCGGCTGCCGGAAGGCCATCGAGAAGCAGTTGGCGGTTTGTGCGATACCGGTCGACGTTTGCCTCGAGCTCATCGTGGCAATCGAACGCGGCACACGCCGCAACCTGAGCAAGCGTCGGGGCAGCGATGGCCATGTTCTGCCCAAGCCGCTCAAGCCGCTGCACGAGATCAGGCGGGGCAACAATCCAACCCAGCCGCCAGCCGGTCATCGAGAAGTACTTCGAAAAGCTCTGCACCACGATGGCGGATGCAGATGACGCGATTGCGGTGGTGGCGGGCTCGGCAAACGTGATGCCGTGGTAGATCTCGTCGGAAATCAGACGGACATGATTGCGTTCGCAGAACTCGGTGAGCCGCATCAGGTCTTCGGCGCCGATCATGGTGCCTGCCGGATTTGATGGGCTTGCGAGGACGAGTCCATCAAAGGGGAGCAGCGGCTCGAGAAGTTCGGGCGTTGGCTGAAACCGCGTGTCGATGGTCGTGGGCAAATCGACCACGTCGACACCAAAAGCGCCGAGCATGTTGCGGTAGCAGGGGTACCCGGGCGATGGCACAACAACTCGATCGCCAGCATCGAAGGCTGCCAGGAACGCCAGCACAAAGGCACCCGAGGCGCCGGTGGTGATGATGACTTGCTCGGGATCGACGAAAGTTTGGTACCAGTCGTCGTAGTGCCGGGCGATGCGCTCGCGGAGCGGAAGATGGCCTTTGGCCGTGGTGTAGCCGAGCACATTGTTGTCGAGTGCGTGATGAGCCGCCGCAAGCACGCCTGTCGGCGCCGACGTCGACGGTTGACCTACTTCAAGATGGAGGACGTCTTTGCCGGTAGCTGCCCGCTCCTCGGCGGCCCGCATGACTTCCATGACACGGAATGGATCGACGGCAGAACGGCGGGAGGGAGTGGGCCAGGGGGAAACCATCACAGGGTTTTAGCAGGAGGGATCTTCGACAGCAGTTCTCAAGCACACGACTTGCGCACGTCTTTGGAGGCGCGTGGATATCGTGGTCAATTCATGTCGCACCCGTCCCCTCCCGCTGCGCTGCCCTCCCTCGCTGCGCTGCTTTCCCCTTCCGCTGTGCTGATTGTGGTGTTCACGCTCCTAGCGACTGCCTGTTCGGCCGTGCAGATCATCGAAGAGGCTGCAGCGCCTCCACCCGCCTCGGTTCTTGCCCGAGTCGAGTTTCCAGAGATTGAGGGCAAGGTTCTGGTCGGCCTTGTCGCCGATCTCAGCGGCGACAACAGCGATATCGAGGAATCCTTTGCCGACCAACTCACTGCGGCCGTAGAAATTCAAAACGAGCAAGGCGGAATCCTTGGTGACTCGGTCGGGCTGCTCGTTCGCGATAGCGCCAACGACGTCGATGTCGCAATCGATGCGGTCGAAGACCTGATCCTCCGCGGTGTGAGTCTTCTCGTCGTTGGTTGCGATGCCGAGACGGTAATTCCGGCGGCATCGGTCGCGAACGACAAGGGAATCATGGTGGTCTCACCGTGCGCTACGAGCGAGGAGTTCTCCCTCGACGCTGGCGACCTCGTGTTCTCCTTTGCTGCGAGCGACCGCCAGCAGGGAATCGTCATGGCCGATCATGCGATCGACGCCGAAGCGACGAGTGCCATCACCATCGCCGACGTGTCCGACGAGACCGCCTTTGACCAATGCAACTCATTCACCGACCGATTCGCCGGATCGGGTGGGGGAGTCACGGCGTCGATCGAATATGGCGATGGAGGCCTCGCTCTTGGTGATGTCGGAGAAACCGTGGCGCAGTTCATCGCCCCCGACCTCATCGTGTTGTGTGCGAAACCTAATGATCTTCGTAAGCTCTCGAAGCAGCTTCGGGCCGATGACGGCCAGATTCCAATGCTGCTCGGCAGCGAGGGTGACACGCTGTTCTGGCTACAAGGCCAACCGGACCTAAGTGGCATGTGGTTTGTTTCGTCGTCGTCGCTCTACGGACTTCGGAGCAAAGCCGAGACCGAGTACATCCGGGCGCTCACGCCGGCGCCTTCCGGAAGCGCCGACCTCTTGGTGTCGGCCTCGTTTTTGGCGTTTGTGCAGGCCGCAGAAGCGACAGGCTCCCTTGACGGAGAAACGGTTGCCGGTCATGTTCGATCGACCGGAGTGTCGAACTACCTGGTCACGTCGGCAACGTTTGGCCGCGGCAATGCCTTCACTCCCGGTGGCTTGGCGATCGTTTCGGTTACCAACGGCTTTCCGGCGCTTCTTACCGTGCTGGACCCCAGTGCAGCGCCGGCTCCGCCGCCAACGACAACCACGGTTGCGCCAAGTACCAGCATTAGCGAGTAGCTATCCAGGTCGCGCTAGTTTGATCCAAAACCTCTCGAGGAGAAGCTTATGGAAATTGCAGATTCGGCACTTGAACTAATCGGCAATACCCCGCTCGTCCGGCTTCCAAAGCTCGGCGCCGGATTACCTGGCGATCTCGTCGCGAAACTCGAGTTCACGAACCCGGGTGGTAGCTCGAAGGACCGGCCAGCGGTCACGATGATCGACGCCGCCGAAGAAGCAGGGCTGCTGAAACCAGGCGGCACGATCATCGAACCAACATCGGGAAATACCGGTGTTGGGCTTGCCATCGTTGCGGCCCAGCGCGGCTACAAGACCATCTTTGTTATGACCGACAAGGTCAGCCCCGAGAAGGTCGACCTCCTCAAAGCCTACGGCTCCGAGGTGGTGGTTTGCCCGGTTGCGGTGCCGCCCGAAGACCCCGAATCGTACTACTCGACCGCCGAGCGGTTGGTGGCTGAAACCCCCGGCGCCTACCGGCCCAACCAGTACGACAACCCGCACAACCCGCGGGCACACTACGAGACCACCGGCCCAGAGATCTGGCGCCAAACCGATGGCAACATCACCCACTTTGTCGCTGGCGCCGGAACTGGCGGAACGATCAGCGGCGTCGGCAAATACCTCAAAGAACAAAACCCCGACGTTCAGATCATTGCCGCCGACCCCGAAGGCTCGGTCTACTCGGGCGGCTCCGGCCGCCCCTATCTGGTCGAAGGTGTCGGCGAAGACTTTTGGCCAAGCACCTACTCGCCAGAGTTGGTCGACCGCACGATCGCTGTACCCGATCTCGACTCGTTCCTTATGGCCAGAAGGGTCACCCAAGAAGAGGGCATCTTCATCGGAGGCTCAGGCGGAACTGCTGTTCACGCCGCCGTGCAGGTTGCCGCCGAAGCAAAACCCGGCGATCTCGTCATGGTGTTTATCCCCGATAGCGGCCGCGGTTACCTGTCGAAGGTCTTCAACGACGAGTGGCTCGGCAACTTTGGTTTCGTCACCGCCGAGGGACCGATCGTCCGCGATGTGCTCGAAAGCAAGAAGAGCGGCGTCGCCGACCTGATCTACGTGTTCCCCGAATTCACTGCTCGCAAAGCGATTGCGGTCATGCGCGAGAACGGCGTGTCGCAGCTCCCTGTTGCCAAAGGCGAGATGCCCCTGGCCGAAGCCGAGGTCATGGGTTCGGTCAGCGAGCTTCGACTTATGGAGTTGGCCTTCGAAGACCCCAACATCCTCGACCGGACCGTCGAGGAAGTCATGGACCCGAAGCTGGCGACCATCGGTATCGGCCAGCCTCTGAATCGGGTGGTCAGCATGCTCGAATCGTGCCCCGCCGTTGTTGTGCTTGACGGCGGTCGTCCACGACACGTCATAAGCCGCACCGATGTGCTTACCTTCCTTTCGCCTGCCAGCGAGATCGACCAGATCTAACGCCGCGCTGCGCAAACCCCAAGATCTTGAGATCCTGCTTTAGAGAGAAGTGATCACCCGTGACCGACCTTGACCCCTTCGCCAATCCAGAAGGCTTCGGCTTTGAAACCCGGGCGATCCGCGCCGGCCAGCCGCACGACCCCCAGACCGGTGCGGTCACCATGCCGATCCACCAGTCCACCACCTTCGCCCAAGAGGCAGTTGGCGAACACAAGGGATTCGAATACTCGCGAACCGGCAACCCCACGCGTCGGGCGCTCGAGGA
>JAYJMJ010279842.1:0-11826 GCA_036873875.1 Laminaria ephemera
TGATGGTCTAGCTCACGTCGTGAGAGGCGTGTTTTACAGCGTCGTTGCCAACCGATACCAACCCCGTATGGGGGACGGGGGGGTTAAGGGGGGGGGTGTACTCATTTCATGCATAGCCGTAGTCGTATGACCATAGACCTCCTAGGTATATCTACACCGAATAATATTAAAAAAAATCTAACGATATTGGGAGGCACGCTACGACAAGGGATTGCACTTTTTGGTCTGAGACGTTTTCTGAATGACGGGGCTCCTTAACCCAAAAATTCGTCAGAATTTTCTTTTTGTTGTTTCGCAACGTGTTTCGTTGTATACCTAGGACATGGGATTGTTCATCGGGGAGAGCATTTTTTTTTTTTTTTTCTCGAAATCAGAGTTTTTTGTGACGGTATAAAGCTCCTCAAGTGAGGAGCCTCAAAAAGAAAAAAAGATGCACCTCTACCATAGCGTGCGTCTTGGGTGGTTCCCCACTTCGGGGAGTCCCGTTTGTCGGCCGTAGTTTCGGCCAAAACGTGGTATAACATCTCCATCGTAGCTCGCTTCGCATACGCTTGACAAGGTCGGGAGACCGCTCAGAGATGGCTTACAATCCTGCCGCCTCCCTTCGCTGCAAGGTGTGGGAAGAAGAACAAGGGAGGGAGTGGGAGAGGGAACGGGGGGGGCGGGGATGGGGGGGGGCGCTCGGGAGGGAAGTTGGGGGAGGCAGCAGGGTGTTTGCGATATACCAAGTGCGGTTGGGTAGGAAAACGTATATTATATGTAATGATGGTATTGAAACCGACGAGCGTCACAACCCATGGCCAACC
Source organism: Laminaria ephemera (assembly GCA_036873875.1). NCBI lineage: Eukaryota > Phaeophyceae > Laminariales > Laminariaceae > Laminaria > Laminaria ephemera. The sequence continues at coordinate 807 of JAYJMJ010279842.1, forward strand.
CAACCCACGAAAAAGTAGGTTCGAAATTCAATAAAGAGTACGTCGGATTTTTTTCTAGCCTAACTTTTGGTGGGTTTGGTTGGCCTTGGGGTATGACATTCGTCGGTTTCAACAGGGGGAGGGCGCGGGAGGGAGGTTGGGGGAGGGAGCAGGGTGTTTTGCGATATACCAAGTATGGTTGGGTAGGAAAACATGTAACAATAGTATTGAAACCGACGAACGTCACAACCCAAGGCCAACCCAACCCACGAAGAAGTCGTTTAGAAATTAAAAAAAAGTAACACAGGATTTTTTTTCTATTCTGACTTTTCGTGGGTTGGGTTGGCCTTGGGTTTTGACATTCGTCGGTTTTTCAACACTATTATATGGCAGTACATTTTTTCCTACCCAACAAAATTTGGTATCCCGCAAACGCCCTAGTGAGGCCCTATCATGCGGGTAACCTCTTTACGGCTGGCATACACTTTTTGTAATACTGTAGTTGATCTTAAGAGTTGGAGTTGTTTCTCGGCGGGGTTTGAATAAGACAGCCGAAATTTTGGCGTCAGAACACTAATCAAGACATCCAATTTCTCCAGCACGCCAGAATAAAAAAATGTCCTGGCCGCTTGTACATGCTCCAAGCTTGAGATTTCACTCGTTTTGGGGGGGCCGTCGAAAAGGGAGCCACCACTTGGAAGGGGTCGAGCTCCGCAAGAGGTTCGCCCCCTCACGCCATTCCTTGTTGACGCTTGCTGCGGTAGACGGGGTTCACCTGTTTTTCTCGGGCTCGTCACTTGAGGACACATGATGCGTACGTACGCTGACTTCCGATTTCACTATTATGTATTTTTTTGGCGGATGTACGACTTGATTCAGCTATGATATATACGCGTACCTCTTTTGGTTTGTTTTTATTTTTTTCCTGGGGTATTCTTCCACTCCAGAGTGACTGGAGCCTGTCCTGTGACCACGGACTTGATTATGAGAGTAATGTGAGAACAACACCAACAACACATCGTATTTATTGCACAAAATAGAAAATATCGTGAACTTTATTGAAGGACGTTCGCTCTACCGCTGCGCGGGCGTTACGAGCACCACGGTCCCGGACGGTAAGTGTCGGGACATCCACGTGAAAGCAGCCTCAGTTTGGACGGGCTTTGCGCAAGCCCGGTCACCAGGGAGACGCGTGCTACTAATAGTACGATAGAGGTAGCACTTTTTGGCTTTTTGGCTTTTTTGTTTCTGAATGACGGTGCTCCTTAACCCAAAATCGTCGGAATGCCGTTCTTTTTTTTCATTCTGAATTTTTTGCATACCAAAGCCATGGGTTTTGTTCGTCGGGTTGCACTTTCAGTTCACTCAAAATCGTTTTTTTTGGGTGAGGTTCAGAGCTAAACAAGTGAGGAGCCTCAGAAAAAAAAATGGTGCACCTCTATCATCGTAGCATGTGTCAGGACACGACACGAAAGGAAGTGGCAAGGTGGGTAGTGATGCACCCGCCCGCCTGACAAGGGTCTGCTGACATAGGGGACACGATGCTGATGTGTATGGGACACGACTCCCTACGCGCATAAAGAGACAAACGAATAATCCTTGATGGGCTCTCAGCCTTGTGGGGGTATGAGAGCGTATTCAAGATGATATCGGATCTCCTCGATGGTGGGGCAACGTCTTCGAGGGTTCACAAAATATCGGACCTCTTCGACGGCGAGGACACGTCATCGAGGGGTTTCCGTATATGAGTAGGCCTGTTGGTGCTGTTGGGAGCCTGACATTTACAAGGGTGACCTCAATTTGTCGTGCGACGTGACGCCGATACCTCTGCTCTTTTTTAATTATTTTGGCGACGTCACTTTTTTTACCATTTTTGCACAAGAGGAATGTTTTCTGAGCCTTCGTCCACCACCGAAAGTGCGAGAGTCGGGAATTGGCAAACTTCGATGAAAATCGATGAGCAGTGTGTGCGTGTATTCTTCACATTAAATTGTACTTTTCGCCCGTCTATATACATCCATTCACTGCACAATCAATGTCCCTGCCGATGCCTCATCCTAGGCAGAGACAAGCTCTGTGGCGACAAACTACTAGAAGAAAGAGATACACACCGGCGGTAGGAATGTTGGACCCCACCCAGCAAGCAGTAGTATCATCCTAACTAAGTCAGTGTTTAGTAGGCTCAAACATCATGTGCGATAACAATGCAAAAATATTTCAAACAATGAAGCGCGGGTTTTAGGGCCAGGGTTGTGAACCGAAAACTGAAAGTCGGTTTTTCGGTCGGGTTTTCGGTCGGTTTTTGCAACCGAAAACCGACTTTTTTTAGTCGGGTAAATAAAGTTAGTGTGCAATAATTAAACCCATACACCTTTATTTTATGACCGTTAGTGTGATATAGTAAAAACCATACGCTTTTTGTGTATGTATGACCATTAGGGTGGCATGCTGCACCCCATACACTTCAATTTTGTATGGCTGTTAGTCTGGCATACTAAAGCCCATACACTTTTACTATACGTATGGCCGTTAGAGTCACACACTAAACCCCACACACTTCAATTTTGTATGGCTGATAGTGTGATATACTAAATCCGATGTATACTTTTATATGGGGATTAGTGAAGGTGGTGTTAAATAAACCGACCGAAATCGACCGACAATCCCGGTGGAAAACCGAAAAGCCGACCGAGCCATTTTCGTTTTCGGTTCACAACCCTGCTTATCGCCGTATCGGTCGGCCTTGTGCACGCCACAAAATGGCGTACCCTAGACCATACAACCGCAAAACCAACCTGCGTAGCTAGCAATAGAGCTTACCACTGTTTCGAGAAATTGGATGAGGCTCTCTGTTTACGACACGAAGGGAATTGTCCCTACATTGGTTGATTAGCTTTGATTGAGGAAGAGTTACGGGCTTAGTTATATTTCAAGGTGAATGTTAGCCATTTTCTCGAATAAGGGGTAAGCTACCCTCGTTCTGCACGCCATGAAACGGTGGACCTTGGACCATAAATCGATGAAAATCAACGTGAGTAATTAGAAGCCGGTGTACCGTAATATGTTTTGGCCAGATAACGGTACAGCGGTGCCTTGACCAATAAGCGCTGTCGATATAAGGTGGTTTCTGTGGCGGATCTGCCCTATACCGTTACGTGGCGCGGAAGTCAAACGGTTTGCCGTTTAATGGATATAAGATTTAGTGAAGTAGTGGTATTTTATTGAGTCAACTCGTCCTGAAAAACACCCGGTATAGTGTTGGGCAGCGTTTGTTACGAGACGTCTGCCAACATCTGTTTTGATTTAGAGACGTACGCTGCGCAAGGGAGTGCGCCGAAGGACGTTGCAACGTGGTCCAGCTTTCACCAAGGTCCTGCGAGCCATGCTACGGTCTAGGGGTTGCACTTTTGAGCCCAAACATGACGGGGCTTCGCAACGTAGGAGCAACCCAATATCTTGGGATTCGATGACTTTGTGTTCAATGTCATTGGTTGGATACCTAGCCCATGGGGTTGGGTGCCGGGCTTAGATTGCACTTTTCCTCAAAGTCGGTGGTTGTGTGTGGGATAGAGATTCTATGTGAGGAGCCTTAGAAAGATTGGGTGCTACTCCTACCGTAGTTTGCGCCCACCTACATTGTCTCCCTAGGTTCACCATGTTGCAACGAGGTTCAGCCTTCAGACCACAACACAGACCAAGCTCATCACGCTTGAAGCTGGCTAACCTTGTTGCTTTGAGTTGGCAGGGAGCAGTTCCACGGCTCCGCTCCGAAAATCCTTAATATAGCTCCGACCTGTGGTCACCAGGGGACATCTGTTTCCCACACAAAAGATTCAGGGTTCGTACCCCCGCAAGATTGAAACAGCACCAGCAATCTGTTACACGCATGGCGGAATAATCCATAGATCTGCAGCATTCCAGTTGTTGTAACGAGCAACGAGGTTGAATTGACGATAGGCGATGTTACGTGACAGGAGTATATGTCGTCAGACTGTGAGTTGCCGTTGTGCTCTGGGCATTGTTCAGAAACACCAGGCAAGAATACTTATTCGATTAAAGTTTTCCACACACAACGGAAGCCGTTCCCCGCCGGGAACATTCCTCGGTGACCCTGTTGCTGTATACGCCATCTTTTCGACAGCTAGATCCCTGCCCATACAGATAGCTCGTCCGTGATATACTGGTCCAAACAATCACCACGCATCAAGGTAGACCCCGGTTCTACCGCGCTGCTATAATGACAGGCTAAGCCGACAGCACGCGTTGATGGAATGCCGCAAAAATTACGACTTTAGTCATCTTGTTTTACGGAGATCCATCATGAGTGGGATGAAATACAGAACAGTTACTGGGGAGTGAGGGGGTCTCAGTTTGTATCTGTAGTAGTCATTCGTGAACAACATGTTGTCTAGTCTACACTCTACAGAGGCGCACACGAATACCTTCGCCATTTATCGTAGGAGACCTTGACTAAAAGGTGGAGACTTACACCAATTTGTGTACTCCATTCCGTTCTATTAACGAGATATCTCTGTAACACCATCTTCATTCAATCTACACACTAGTGCGCTGTACTTGTCCCCTGCCGTAACATGTGAATCTGCCCAGGGTTTTATGCGGGCTACGTGGCGGGATCGTTCACGCTTGGGCGGTTCATGAGCAGTTACGCCTTGGGGCATGCCAGCGACGCATACGGGAGGAAACCAGTGATCATTCTCGCGCTGATCTCGATCATGGTGTTCTCCTTGAGCTTTGGGCTGTCTACTACCTACACGCTAGCGTTGTCGTCTAGGTGAGAAAATCTTGCTACGATAGGGGTACCACGTTTTGGGCATTGCTTTTCCGACTGATGGGGAGGAAAAACCCAATATCGTTGGAAAACCACTTGCTAACTACTAACCCATCTCTGTGACTTTGACTTGGCTTGGCTGTGCAGACTTGTTCTCGTGCTCTAAAACGGCATCATGCCAGCCATGTTTTGATGGAGCACCTACCTCTCTAATATATGTGACTTGCTTGGGGGGACTAGTTGTCGTGCTGATTAGCCGCATCATGTTATACCAGCCGTGTTTGAACTGATTATCTACCTATCTACAACATGCGGTTTGTTGGTTATTTTGCGGTCTTGTTCTCGTGCTGATTATCCTCGTGCTGATTAATGGCGTCAGGCCAGCCCTGGTTTGATCGACTGCCTACCTATCTATGTGACATGGCTGCACAGAATTGTTCTCGTGCTAGTAATCGGCATGGTACCAACCCTGGTTTGATCGACTACCTGATAGTTACTTGGTTGGGCAGACTATTATTAGTTATCGTACTGTTTAATGACACCCTGCCAGCCATGTTTTGATCGACTACCTCTCTATCAATGTGGCTTGGTTACGCAGACTTCTTCTGGGGCTGTTCAATGGAATCAAGCCAGCCCTGAGGACTTCCATGCGCGAGATATGTGGACCCGAGCACGTCGTCATTGGGCTAACCTACTTGACTGGTGAGAACGAGTACGTAAAGCATACTAGTACATAAAAACACAGCCCCTTGTATCAACGCGATGGTGTTAAAAAATATGGCCTCTTGTATCAGCATGGTGGTGTTGGACCTGCTTTCTTCAGCCCTAACGTTTGTTCGAGCACACCGTGATCGGGCTGACCTGCTTGACTGGTAAGATATAGTGCGTGAAACGCACCTGTACAGTTTCCTGTATCAAGTCTATGGTGTTCAAATCTACGGTCTCTTTTGTCAACACGGTAAAGTTTCACGGCATATCCATAGTTCAAAAATAAGTGCTGCCTGATTAAGCTGCATAGTGCGCCTAGCTGCACGACTTTGGTACCGATCAGCGACTTGGCAGGCTAGTACTAATAGCTATACTGCTGCTGTAATCAAAAGTACCTACATCAACACGATCTCTCGATGGCAGTAACAACACATACTTTCTGGTGCAAGCAAAGTACCTGCGTGAACACGGTCCCTCGATAGAGGTAACAAAAAAAACACTGCAGCCGTATGCAACGTACCCACAACAACACGCCGTCTCGTTAGAGGTAACAATAACTACTGGTGCTGTAAGCAAATTACCCACACCAACGCGACGCCTCGATGGAGGTAACAATAAGCTTCTGCTGCTGTAAGCAAAGTACCTACATCAACACGATGCCTCGATGAAGGTACCAATAGATACTTCTGGTGCAAGCAAAGTACCTGCGTGAACACGGCCCCTCGATAGAGGTAACAAAAAAAACACTGCAGCCATATGCAACGTATCCACAACAACACGCCGTCTCGATGGAGGTAACAATAGCTACTGCTGCTGTAAGCAAATTACCCACATCAGCGCGAGGCCTCGATGGAGGTAACAATAGCTACTGCTGCTGTAAGCAAAGTGCATATATCAACACGACGCCTCGATGAAGGTACCAATAGATACTTCTGGGTGTAAGCAAAGTGCCTACATAAACATGACCCTTCGGTGGAGGTAACAACAGCGACTGCTGCTGCTGTAAACAAAGCATCTGCATCAACACGATTCCTCGATGGTGGTGACCTTCGTTTTACTTGCGATACCGCCACTCTCGAGCGATTTGGCCGTGCACCCCGATGTTTCACCAGACGTTGTACGAGTGTCAGCTCCAGGAGTGAGTTGTTGGCTGCGCCAATAACTTCTTCTCTCTATCTCACCCCTGTTGCAGGCTGCAAAGGTGCAAGCCTCGTGCTCGGGACAGGGATCGGAGGTCTCCTAGCGCAACCGGCTGTTAACTACCCCGGTGTCTTTTCTGAGACAGGTCTATTTGGGAGGTATGGAATGATTTGTCTTGCTGGGCACATACCGTTCTGTTGTTTCGCAGGTACATATCGTTCTCTAGTTAAGGGTGTTACTGCTTTAGTTGCTATCGTTTTTTCATCAGGAGTGGTCGTAGACTACCGTCGTTGCTGGTGGGTGATCGTCCTTGCCCATGGGTCACCCATGGCTTAATAGTGCTGGTCTACGGCCCTCCCATGGGTCTCCCAGGTCGGTATACCCCACGGGTAGCCCGTAGGTGTTCAGAAAAACAACAAATAACGTGCATCACCCTAACTCCGGTAGAAAACAGTGGATGTAAATACGTGTCTCCTTACGTCGCGGAAGGGCAAACATTTGACAAAAATCGACGAGCAATACTCGCAGGAACGCTGGAAATACTGCTCTCCCAAACACCGAAATGCTTACGTTCCCGCGAGGACACCATGCGACGATCGTTTCCCCTCTAAATGTGGACGATGCAGCTTCGCCACGGTGCTGTGTTTAGGAATTGGCGGTACGAAGGGTGAGCCTGTAGCTGTTAATGTATCTATCTGAATAAGTGTGCAGCTAATGTTTCTGTCTGATGAAAAATACAGATAATGTATGCATCTGAAGAAGTCTACAGTTAATATACAGTCTATATCTGAAGAAATATGCGGCTAATATATCTATCTGAAGAAATATACGAAGGAGAGGGGTGGAAAGGTTCAGGTACTTGGTTGGATCATACGTGAGAGGAGACTGGAGGAGAGGTTCGGGTACTTGGCCGGGCAAATTAAGGCACGTACTGAGGTGGAGAAGAAAATACAGCTGTATCCACGGGGTTTTCGTAAGGGTTGTTGAATGTAGAACCTCCTGCGAGTTGAGATGGACAGTGCTAGCGATGAACACAATAACGCAAACATACGCTTCAGCATCAGCATGTTCCGAACATAAACTTGTTTAACCATCATGAAGAACTTGGTCACATAATATTGTTATCGGTTTCTTATCCGGGTCGTTTGGTTGTCGGTTTTTCATCCTGGTAGCGTTATTGTCAGTTTCACGTCCCGGTCGTTCTGCTCCCGGTTTCGTATCCTGTACAATGCCGCGGCATGTCCTGACTAAAGTGGCTACATAGGATGCATTTTTGGTTGCGCGGTATGCATCGCCATGGAATCGTTTGTTAAGCTGCGCCAACAATGTATTCATGGTCCATTTTTGAGTCCGATACAGAGACACTCGGGCGAGTGGCCTAAAGTTGGTACTGAAAATGGGTTTACCCCCGGTTCGTCTCCCGTAGACGCCACCCTGCCCAGTTCACCCCATGCAATCAATGCGGGATGTCCACACCCTCCGATACGAGTACGCACTGTCTTCGGTCAAACTATCTGAAGCCCCTGCTGCCCCCACGACTTGTTTTGTTCAACGCACGTCTATTGGTAGGTACCCCTTCTTGCTTCCGAACCTGGCTGGTTCATGCTTCGCACTCGTGCTTATCCCTGTGGTGATCTTTTATTTTCCCGAGACAAAGGACTTCGGCAAAACGGGCGACCGTCTGGACTCGGACTACACGTGAGGAACTATTATTGCGGTTTGGAAGCACGGTGCACAGATCCAAGCTATGAATGGGGGAGCACCCCCATTTTCACTACTGAGTATAGCCAATTCGCACAAGTGGTTCTGTACCTCACGCAGAAACGAGCCAAAACAAACATGTTCTGTTGGCGCAGCGTATTCAAGCAATTCGGCGGTGGTGGTGCATATCCCAAACTGAAAAGCACAACATACTAAGATTGCGAAGAAGTAGCGCAAGCCCTAAATGTGACTCCTCTACTACCGTAGTCTTGCCCCACGACTCGTGCTACGATAGAGGTAGCACGTTTTGGCGTTTTTGTTTCTGAATGGCGGGGCTCCTTAACCCAAAATCGTCGGGATGTCATTCTTGTTTTGCGATGTGAGTTTTTTGTATACCTAGGCCATGGGTTTGTTCATCGGGTTGAACTTTTAGTTTACTCAAAATCGGTGTGTGCGTAAAGTTCAGAGCTCCTCGAGTGAGGAGCCTCAGAAAAAAACTGGTGCACCTCTACCGTCGTAGTCTTGCTCCACAACGCAACCACATCGCGAGCTGTGCACACGTTGCTGCTATTGAGAGCTACCTCCTCCTCCACTTGAAGTTGATTGTATACGAGTACTTTGTTTTTGATTGTTTTATACTGCCGAACCACAGGATGTGCCATGACTCGATCTTCTGCGCTCTGCTTGTCGTATATTGAGTATTCGGACTACCTTCCTTCCCCCTTGGTGTGACATATTTGGCCTATTGGTATTTGCGTTACCGCATGCTCGACGATCGTCGCATGCTCGCTTTGTGGGCATGCCGTCAATTCTTTTCGGAACGCTATGTACGAGGGTCTTCATGCCGACAAACCACAGTCGCCGTTCTTTTCGCCGCCTTCCGCGAAAAAGCTGGAGAGGTAGAATGGCAGTCAAAGACGCATGCTACGATAGCACCTACAATTTCTGTGGCTCCTCACTATGAGGAGCCCCCCACCTCACCCATACACCGACTTCGAAAAAAATGAACGCGCAGTCCTACGAATAATCCAATGGCCCAAGTATACGAAATAAACGCAAGACATTCGAACGATGTTGGGTAGCTTCCTCAGGTAAGGAGCCTCGTCAGTAGGAAATATATTCGGCAAGAACTGCTACCCCTAACGTAGCGCGAGCCCAAATTGGGGTATGGCGGCGGTAATATCATGTGCATTACCACATGCCCGAGCGTCGTCGCATGGTCGCTGTTTGGGGCATGTCGCCCGTTGTTCCGGAGCAAATTGTTGTGCTTAAACTCGGGTATGTAAGTTGTCTTACCGCATACCAGGCATCATCGTAGATTTTGCCGATACCGGAATAATACCATACACGTGCAGACTTCAAAGCAATTGCTGTACAGGGCAGAGTCATGCTGACGAGCCACACACCAAGACAGCGTTATTCTTCTTTCCACAGGAGTGACAACAGAGGAAAGGTCGGACGTTCTCCAGGACGGCTCCTTGAGAACCAGCCATGCACTTACCATTCACTTGATAACATATGACCAACCGTCGTTGGAAGTTCATACTCTTCAGGCATGCCATCAACTGTTCCAGAAATTTTTGTAGGGGGGCCTGTCATGCCGACAAAACACATGAAACGCGTACGCCGTCTATGTCGCCACCATTGGCTTCCTTCCACCATATTCTATAGTAAGACATGCCATCAACTGTCCAAGAACATTTTGTGAGGGGGCTGTCATGCCGGCGAGACACATGAAACACACACGTCGTCTATGTCGCCACCGTTGTCTTCCTTCCACCAAACTCTACAGTAGGACATGCCATCACCTGTTCCAGGACCTTTTGTAGGGCGCCCGTCATGCCGACGAACCACATGAGACAGACACGCCGTCTATGTCGCCACCGTTGTATTCCTTCGACAGGGACACCAGAGTTACGGTCGGATGTTCTCCCGGACGATTGCTTGAGAATCAGCCTTGCACCTACCATGCACTTGACACGGCGACGGAAAGCACAGCACATCAAGAGTGTACCGATGCCCGCGGGGGGGCATTTAGACAACGTGAATGCGACAAAATCCTCTCGTCAGACATTAAGGGTTACAGCAAAGGCCTCTCCAGCATAGACGGGGATGATGACTGCTGCGGTGAAAAGTTAGTATCATGGCACGCGAGCGACGAGGAGCTGGGGCCCGGGCTGTGCGGATCGGACGGAATTATCTCTTCGCCGAACGTCAAGACGGTCCTGGTCCTTGCGGTCGTTTTCCAGGTTTGTAAGGGCTCGGATACTCGCCCGACATCATCGACACCCATGTTTTTGTCGAATATTGTATTGATCCACCGTGCTCATTCCTCTGACCCCCCCCGCCCCCCCCGTGCGGGGTTGGTGTCATTTGGCAACGACGCTGTAAAACACGCCTCTCACTACGTGAGCTGGACAACCATGGTGCCGTTTTTTTTCTCGTTTTTATGTTTTGGCGGTACCCGAGATGGTGATAGAGTTAGATCATATTGTGCGGAGTGGAGAACCCTAACTCCTTGCAAGGGAGATGATATTACCTAGTATATGGTATGGCACTCACGAGGCAGTTACATAGTATACCCATTGCTGCCTCTGGAAGTGACCACACCAGAAAAGAAATAAAATCATTCGAAGCTGTCATCCGATATGCAAGAACGTACGCACAAGGTGCGGAAGTCCGCCTCACAAGTGGTTCTTAGTA
>JAYJMJ010279850.1:0-11826 GCA_036873875.1 Laminaria ephemera
CACCACCACCACCACCACCACCACCACCGCCACCACCACCATCATCACCACCACCACCACCACCACCACCACCACCACCATCACCACCACCACCATCACAACCACCGCCACCACCACCACGCACGCACAGACACTTGCAGGAAAAACTTCAGACGTTGGACGTGTGGACGGGACCTCTTTGCGACGTCCGCACTAGGCTTCTGGAGGGCGCACAGGTAAGATTTTCTGTGTGGCAGATGCAAGCTACCCTTGTGCACTACCGTAAATAGCCTAAGAGACTAAGCGACTAAGATACCACCCCGGGTGACAATTATTTAGGTTGCTAAAGTTTTTCTTATACCCCGAAGAGGTAGTTCGCGTTGAAAGAGCGATATGCCAAGATGTGCATTGGCAGCGCTATAAAATAGGTAGATACAAAGAGTCGCTTGGCGCTGAATCGTGTGTTACGCTAAGATTAGTGTTGGGAAAGCTGCAAACGAACTTGCTTCGCTTCGTTTAAAGTTTCTTCCTTTGTCCTTACTTCTTGCTGATAGTGAGGTATCTTCCTGCGGCAAAGGCACTGGAACGCTAAAGTTATCGACGTTGAATCACCCAAGTCGCGGGGTCTTTCGTTCAAATCGATCGGTAGGGGGCCAGAGTCCGATAACTACACAAGCGTTCGTGGCAGTGGGCCAGTGCCCGATAATTACACAAGCGTTTGTGGCGGGGTGTCAGAAACGTGCGTTACGGTGAGAATTGTGCTGGGATCGCTGCAAACGAACTTGCTTCGCTGCAAAACTTTATTCCTTTGCGCTTCCTTTCGATTATTGGTGCGCTATCCACCTCGGCAAAGGCACTTAAATGCTGTCAACATCTCTGACCCGGTCGCAAGGTCCTTGGTGTACTTTAATCGACGGGGTGAAATAACCCGATAACGAGCACATGTACTTGTGACAGGGTACCAGAATCCGATAGGTACACAATCGTTTGTTTTGCGATGAATGGGTGGCTGGTGGAAACCCGTCACAAGGAGCAGGAAGTATCGCCATTGTCAGCGACGAGAAAGTGAAACGACTCAAACTTTATATGGCCGTCTAGATTTGCAAGCTGCGTCGCTCACATCCAACTTAGCCCTGTTAGAACTCAGCCCACGGTTTTTGGGACGAACTACTTGAAAATAATGCAGGGTCAGTTTGACAGTAGTAAAAGGGAACATAAACAACATATCGGCACATGCTAAATGCGCGATCTGTATCTCCTCGCAACGGACAGGTATGCTCGCGATGATACCTTGTCACGGCGGAGCTCACTCCAAACGCGTCAAACTTGGGTAGCTGTCTAGCATTGCAAGCGGCGTCGTTCGCATCCAACTTAACCCTCTCAGCACTAGAACGCTGTAGGGCCCATTAAATGAGCCCAAAATTCATGTGGTATTACTTGGCTTTAGAGGTACGCTCTTTGAGTGGACTTTTGAATGCCCCGTTTGCCACGCCAAAGCTTTGAAAAGTGATGTACTGTCTGCTGTGGTTGGCCCAAAGAGTCCGGGCTCTTTTGACATGCTCGTAGTTGATTATTTTTTTGCGGTTCCCGAGTGGGTGTTAAGAGGGTTAAGCTAGGGGCCGAGAAACCCACAATGATCCCACACTAATTCCAAGTAGTTTGTTCCCAAAATCGCGGGTGGGATTCTATAGGGAGTAATAATGTCGTACCGGTACATGTCGGCGTCCCCGATGGTCTAGTGGGTTAACCTCGTAACCACTAAGGTCGATTTCGCTGGTTCGAGCCCCCCCGAGTGCATACTCGTACTCGTAGGTACTTTTTCTTGTGCGAAAAATTGACTTGCGGAAAGCACGAGAGCGTGAGCTAGCAAAATTCGATGAAAATCGATGGGCGTTGGGAATGGTGAACCCTCTGCGATAAAAATGAAGGCACGTACCGGGGGGGAGAAGGGACGACACCTGTTAGCACGGCTTGTCCAGAAGCTGGAAAGTAAAAGTGAGATAAAAAAAAAATCAAAACATGCTGACGGACTCCTTATCATCGTCCCCTCTAGTGAAACACGTAGCTGCTGGTGCGATCCCGACTCAGTGCCGTTTGCAATACACCTTGACTGGGACTTGCGCGTGGAACAGCATGTGTGACTCAAATGTGTAACGGCTTGTTTTGCTATTTGCTGCCTCTAAACAGCTAATTATGCAACACGTTGACCTACTTACTGCTCAATAATACCTCCTCTGTCTCTAAACAGCTAATTGTGCGACACCTTGACCTACTTACTGCTCAATAATGCCTCCCACGTCTTGAAACAGCTCGTTGTGCAACATCTTGACCTACTTACTGCTCAATACAATGCCCCCTCTTGTCTCTAAACAGGTCACTGTGCAATACCTTAACTGGAACTTGCGCGTGTAACGGGATGTGGACGGGACCCGGGTGCGATCGCGCTATCGGAGACTTCTCTGTGCCTTCCTCGACAGCGTCCTGGTACAAGCCGGCCCTGGGCACCACCTGGGAGTGGCAGATCGATGGTCAGTACAGCAACGTTGCTTTGACTAACAAAAAACCCCCGAGAGCTTCTTTGCGATTCCACCTGTCCACTCCACGGAATTTACAACAAGCATCAGCGGCTTGTGCGTGGTGGACGCATAACTTGTTTATGTATCCCACGTAGTAGTTATCAGTGCAAACATGTTTTTCTTTGACTTGGAGTATGTATGCTACTTGTTGCAGTGGACGTGGTTGATTTGTTTAACCCACGCATCAGTTCTTAGCCCACGCCAAAATGTTCGAAAGCTGGTCCCAATTTACTCCTTGAGTGCGGCGCATTCGTCGTTTTCAACCCTTTTTTCGACTACGATGGTACGGTCGTGCCTATGCTGTGCCGTGTTAGGTACCAGGTATGATACAGCCATGTGCTTTTAGACACTTCCAACGATGCGCGTTTGCGTTACTTCAAGCTCTGGCTGAGGCGCCTGTTCTTGGGCATGTTTACTCCGGACCTATAGAGGGCCATTGTGTAGGTTCAAGCGTAGGCCGTGCCGAAGGAATTTAACAAACCTTCCCGCGTAGACCGAATAGAGTGCTATAGTCAGATTATCCATCACCCTAAGTTGTCTGTTGGTTTGCGGTAATCTCGGTGTTACCATCCCAACATCCCGATAACTGCGCCTTTCGACATGCGCGCCTACCCGCATCGAAGGAACTAAATAAACCTGCCCACGTTTTCTGAACAGTATTACTGTCAGCCATTTATCTAACACCCTAAATCGTTTTTTCGTAGTTAGACGCGTGCTACAATAGAGGTAGCACTTTTTTTTGGCTGAGACGTTTTTGTTTCTGAACGACGGGGGCTCCTTAACCCAAAATCGTCAGAATTTCGATGCTTTCTTGCAAATAATTTTCGTTGTATACTTAGGCCATGGGATTCGTTCGTCGGGTGGCACTTTAATTGTTCCCCAAATCACTTTTTAGGAGAGGTCGTATAGAGCTCCTCAAGTGGGGAGCCTCAGAAAAAAAATGATGCACGTCTGCCGGAGCATGCGTCCGCCGTAATATCGTTGTTTCTCAATGATTGCTCTTGTTCCTTTCCACAGGGGAGCCTATCCCCGGGTCAAATGGAGCGGGGAATTTGTATGACGTTGAAATCTACGATATCGACTATGCCTACCCGTCAAGCGTCGTCGCCGACCTCCAGAGCAAGGGAAAGAAGGTGCGGTGTATCGTCCGTGCACTGCGAAACGAACCAGTCACGTTATCATGTTGCATGCATCACTTTCGGCAAGTCGCTCTTCTGCGGTCATTTGTACGGTGTTGGTTTTGGCCGCGGGGCTGCACTGCTGAGCTGTACGGTATCGACTACTCCCACCCGTTAAGCGTGGGGGAGAACATATATATATATATATATTAATCCCATTTTACTTTCCAGCTTCTGGACAAGCCGTGGTCACAGGTATCGCCCCCCCCCCCGCCGGTACGTGCCTTCATTTTTATCGGGCAGAGGGTTCAGCATTCCCAACGCTCGTCGGTTGTCATCGAATTTTGCTAACTCACGCTCTCGCGCTTTCCGCAAGCCAATTTTTAGCACGAGAAGAAGTCCCTACGAGTATGAGTATGCACTCGGGGGGGGGCTCGAACAGGCGAAATCGACCTTAGTCGTTAGGAGGTTACCCCACTAGACCATCGGGAACGCCTACATATATGCCCCTGTGAAACCAACCATGTTGCATTGCACCACTTTAAAGCTAAACAGGTTGCCTTTCTTCATTTATTTCTGTGAAAAGCATTCCGTCGTCGTTTTGACTCGCATATAGTTTCGGATCAATGAGGCCTCTCTGCTGCGATCAGTCGGAGACTCTCACCCAGGGCCACTACCCCCGCAATAATTCGCCGTTCGTCAACGTGGTACCTAATCGCAGAGAGTACTTATTCCGGTAAAATAAACACTACATACTAGTTAATAATTTATAATTTACACTGCGTCAAAAGGGTCGGACCCCCCTCGAGCTGGCTGAAGCCGAAGACGTGTGCTACGAGAGAGGTGGCACTTTTGGGCCAAACCACTTACTATTCCCAACGGAGGAACCCCCCAAAGTCACCGGAATGCCATTTGCTTTTCGCACTCTTGTTCGTTAGACACCTAGACCAACGGATTGTTCGTCGGTTTGCATTTTAATTTTTTCTCGTTTTTTTTTTTTTTTTTGTGGGGTTAAGAGCTCTTCGCGACAGGAGCTCCAGAAAAAAATAGGTGCATCCATACAGTAGCAGGCGTCAGAGTTTCCGACCGAGGTTCTGCGACCGCCGGTCGAGATTCACAAACACGATTATCCTACTACTCCAAATCAATCAATGCACATAATATGTTAACGACAGTTTCAAATATCCTGCCGCGTGAATTCCCAGCGGCAGCCATACTAGGATGCTTGCGGGGTACCAAATTTAGTTGGGTAGAAAAACATATACTACGTATTAGTATTGAAACCGACGAACGAACGTCAATATAACCCGAGGTCAACCCAACCCACGAAAAAAATCGGTTAAAGCGCCATTTTGGCCCGTTTTTGCTATTTTTTCGTGGGTTGGGCTGGCCTTGGGTTACGACGTTCGTCGGTTTCAGTACTATCATTATATGTTTTTCTACCCAACCAAATTTCGTAGCCCGCAATCATGCTACTATATTTTATGCAGTCGTGTTTTTGCAGCGGCATTTTCGCGTGCCGGCGCCAGCGGTGTTTGCTCAAGCTCCACCGATAGATTTTCTGCAGCAGTGATGATGCCGGGTTTGTTGGACGTAAGCGGTTATTCGATTGGTATTTTTCTTTTTAAGGAGTTACCTTTAGCTCCGCGTACCGTGCGATGGCTTACCCTCCCAACTCCTGCGCTCCTGCTACACTCGAGACGGCACGTTTAACTTGCTCGCGTGTTGATTCTAACGCTGCAGTGTTGCCGATTCTGCGGAATACACCGTGTCACACGCATGATACCACACACCCTGGAGTATTTTTTCAGAGCCGATTTCGCCCCAAAACAGGGGGTATCAAACACACGCAACGAACAATGCGGCTTTGGGAAGATCTACACTGTAGTCAAGATCTTTCCATAGCCGCATCGCTCGGTGCTGGCACGCCCCCCTTCGTCGAGAAAATCAGCTTGGCAACTAACTCGTCCGAAGGGTTGTGTTATCTTGCGTGTTTTACGGTCATAAAGGGCTATTCGATTAGAATATTGGAATGTTGCTTCTAAGAAGTCGCTTTTTAATTTCGCGGGCCGTGCTATGTACCGTATGTGGCCTGATATATACTATATACTCTCCCAACTTCTGCTCGGACACAACTTTTAGTTGACTCGTGTCTTCTCAACGTTTTAGGTGATGTGTTACGTCAGCGCCGGGACGTCGGAGGACTTCCGGGAGGATATCAACCTCTTCCCTGACATCGCCAAGGGTGGAATTGTAAGTTTTGAAGGGACAGGTTTAGGCCAGGGATGAGGTTTTGATGGGACAGTGCTACCCGTTTGACGATGTGGGACGGTTTGTGTGGCACAGGCTACGGTAAAGTTGCACCCTTTTTTTTCTGAGGCTCCTCACTTGAGGAGCTCCGTAACTCTCCCAAAAACTGATTTTTTTGGGGGGCAAATAAAAGTGCTATATAACCGAAGAACAATCCCATGGCCTAGGCATATATACAACGAAAATTGTTGCAAAAAAAGAACGAATTTCCGACGATTTTGGGTTAAGGAGCCCCGTCATTCAGAAAAAAACGAAAAAAGCCAAAAAGTGATACGTCTATCGTAGCACGAGTCGTGTCTGGCAGAGTGCAACCACAATACGTTAGTGCTGTGCAGGGGACGGGCCGTGGCCTATTGGCAATTTTCTGTTCGCTCGGCGAGTGTACTACCGTGTGTTTTGCGTTGACGTATCAAGATGTGTATACTACCGTGTGTGTTGTAGTGACATCAAGGGGAGTATCACACGTTCTCGCGCTAACGAAAGCGTACGTTGTGCTTTTGTTAGAGATACGACGTAACCACTGAGCAATTATAGCAGTCAGCGCTAATTGTTAGCTCAGTCTGGCTCGGTGGTTGTGGTGTGTATCTAACAACTAACCATAATGCTATGGGGATTTCAAATTTGAGATGCTTTCGAGCTGCCAATAACCCACGAAAGAACAACAGAAAGCCGGATGGTGACGCCGAGGAAATTAGGGTGGTTAGCACAGTTGCATGTTTTGTTTTGTTCTCGCAGCCGGATGTGGGATGCGTCGTACGGCCAAAGGGCATGCTTCGCATGCATCGCTTCGACGGATTCTTTCGCAGAAACCAACGCAATCACGACGAGCCTCCGTTCGGCGAATACTGTAGTAGAAACTAAAACTCTCTCGCGCTTGTCCACGTTGTTTACCCACCACCCTTCTGCTGCATTGTGTTCCGACTCTGTTTGGTCTGTCCTTGTTGTTAACCCGGATTTCTGCTGCGTCGTTTCCACTCTGTCGCTGTTCGCTTAATAACTACCGGCGGCATGTTGGGGGCTGCTCCACGAACATACGACTGCTTGTCCCTGGCTGGGAAGGTGTCTTTCGATGTGGGCGACACGGTGAGAGGCGTTTTCCCGCAATTACCGCGCATTAAATTCGCAGTTCCGGGCGTGTTTCGTGTGTTATATTTGGTTTGAGAAGGTCGCAGAAGGCAAACAAAAGTTTGGCCAAAGTATATGGCAGTTTGACCATGTGTTGGTATCGTGAACATCGGCCCTAATTAAATGATCTCAGTCTCTTATTTCGGGAGCCACGGCTATTTGTGCCTGTATTTGCCTCGTATGATATCACACGACCAGGGATTGAAGTCTTCCGTGCGGACTTGCGGAAGGCGCCCTATCCCACTTTCTGTTCACTCCCCCTGACCGTAATTTTTCATGCAGGGTTTGTCTACGTGAGTGCAGCATTTTGATCTAGTGTTGCTTAATCTTCGAAGCGTAATGGGACTTCCTTGTGTGGACAATGCCGGGGTGCGGGGTTACCGGCAGATAGTCAATTAGATCATGTATATATTAAGCTCCTCTCGAGTAGGGACGAAGACACAATAAAGGTCATCAGAAACAAGAGATTGAGTGGGCTCGACTGCACCATCATAATGGAAATGCCCCCAAACCGGGATATTCCGCAAATAACTACAACAAAGCCAACCTACGTCTGGAACTCCCTAATATCACCAAACCGTCGTCTTGGTCGTATCTTGATTAAGCACACTCAAAATATTGTCAACGCCGCATCCATGCCACGTGCAGACGTAACCCCGCTCGAACCCCCACCAACCTATTCAAGATCCAATGTCATGATGATGTCGACGATAAGATGGTCATTTTTTTATTATCAAGCAAGCTTAACCTTCACACGGTTCACTGACGTATACAAAGTAGAAGATTTATAGAATTCGGGAACCGAACCCAAGCCTAATCCGTTGTTTGTTGTGATAGATAATCATGGAGGCGTTTTGGTTCAGATTCTATGGTGGGAGAATTGACATGGACTGCAGCCACGCGCCAGACTTTGGTTTATCGAAAAATATACCAGTACAACAAATGGACGATGCTACCGGGCTCCCTTTCAAGCTTTTCCCGTCCTTGACAACGTGGACGATTAAACACAGTTTGCGGACGAGAAGTGGCTGGACCTGCGACGTCTGGATGTCATCGCGCCCATCATGCTTGATCGGCTTGATGTCATGGCCGCTAAGGGTTGCGATGCTGTGGAGTGGGACAACGCTGACCTTCCCGTACACCAGGTGACCGTTGAATGTCAAATTGTCGTGGCTCATAACCCATTAACCGACGACGTTGATTCATTTGAGGCGAACATTTACGTTGCTCATAACCTATTAATCGATGATGATATCACGGCCGCTAAAGGCTGCGATGCTATGGAGCGGGACAATGCTGATCTCTCCGTACACCGGGTGACTTTTCAAAGACAACTTTGCCGTTGCTTATAACCTATTAGCCCCTGAGCTTTGGTCGTTGGAAGCGAACGTTGTCGTTGCTCATAATCTATTGATCGAATATGATATAATTGCCACCAAGGCTGCGATGCTGTAGAGTGGGGCAATGCTGACCTCTCCGTATACCAGGTGACTCTTGAAAGTTTACTTTGTCGTGGCTCATAACCTATTGGCCGATGGGGTTTGATACCTGACAACAAATTTTGCCGTGGCTCATAACCGATTAGCCGACTGCGATATCATGGCCCTAAGGGCTGCGATGCTGTGGAGTACTACGCTGACCCCCCCGTACATCAGGTGGACGTTCAAAGGCCGTTGGAAACGAACTCTGCAGTTGCTCATACCTTCTTCTTTTTATTTTCCTTTGTCAGGCGGGCTTGCGCATCGGAGGCCGGATCAGCGTACGCACCCAGATTGCTTACAACCATTAAATATATTGCGAACCACGTGCTTGTCCCTGGTTTTCATTGAACATTCCAACATCAAAACGCAAAACGAATATGCTGGCGAAGGATCCAATTGACCCGATACCTTTTTTTCTTCTTTTTTTTTTGTCAGACGGGCTTGCCCCTCGGCGGACAGATCAGCGTTAGCGTCCAGATTGTCTATAACGCCTGGATAGCGGCTCAGACGCATGCCCGAGGGATGGGGGTGGCGATGAAGAACAACAACGAGGCTGCGGCTTTCAATGTGAAGGACTACGACATGGTGGTCAACGAGGAATGCTGGATCTTTGGAACCTGCCCCAACTACGTAAGATATCACCTTCTGAAATTATCGTAGTCGCCTGAGCTCACTTGCTACCGTTATCGTAGCCATTCTGCGGGACAACCTGCGATGTTCCTAGTTTTCGGTAGATGGGTGTTGATCGCGCTTTGTTGTATGCGTTAGGTGTAGGGTTTGGGTTGGTCAACGAGGAATGCTGGATCAAAGGAACCTGCCCTATCTACGTAAGAGGTCATCTTCCGACGTTATCGTATCCGCCTTGCGGCGTGGCCGCGGTGTACGAAATCTTGCGACAGCTGCCGTTTATGTTAAGAACTACCGGTACGTTGCAATCTGTCCCGGCTCTGCAACGAAATGCACACGTATTCCGAACAAACATTCTTCTGCTTTCGGATCGGGCTTCCGCCTTATCTTCGATCGCCTCTTCCCCCCCCTGCAGATCGTGAACATGCAGCGCCTGTCCACCTCCTGCGCCTGCATACGCGGGTGCACCCGTCTCATCTCCACCTTACATTTTGTCACTTTTGCCCACCCAATGCCTGTTGTGGCTGTTCGTTCATTCTCAGTGGCCATGGATCAAGGCCGGCAAGCCGATTCTCAACACCGAATACTTCACGGCTAGGTGGGTTTCTTGATACGGATTGTTCTCACTGAATGCAGGACGCATGCTACGAGAGGGGTACTGAAATATGGACGCTAGGATCCACATCTATTTGGACGTGCAGTCACTTCGCACCGGTAAACTAAGCATCTTGTTCTAGATGCGGGGAAATACAACATGCGGCGAGATTAATTAAGGGTGGCTTCTAATTTTTCTGCAGCTCCTCATACGAAGAATTCTCCACCTCACCCATATAAGGAGCTTTGCAACGCACCCCGACGAATAATCCAACCGCCTAGGTATAGAACGTACAACACACGGCATTCCGACGATATTGGGTGGCTTACTCGGTTGAGGAACCTCGTCACAGTCACAAATATTTTCGGCAAAAAATGCTTCCCCTGTAGTAGCAAGGCGTCTTTGAAGCGTTGCCCCGTCGGAGCGCGTATGTAATCCACGGCTTCAGTCCGAAAGAAAAGACGCATGCTACGGTCGAGGTAGCACTTTTGAGCATAAAACAAAACCTGACTAACAGGGCTCCTCAATCGAGGACGTGCCTAGTGTCGTTGGAGTACCGTTTGTGTTTCGCAATGTGGTTTTATAAATATCTAGGCCATGAGAATTTTTCATCTACAGTAGTTGCGGTTTCATTTTGTCTCCAACTCGGTTTTTGGGGCAGGTATAGAGCTCCTCAAGTGAGGAACCTCAGAAAAACGATGGTGCATCTCTACCGTGGCACGCGTCAAAATCTTGCCGGGAGTGTCACGGCGCCCTTTGGAGTTAGACCTGTGTTTTTGGGGGCCAAAATCTTGGAATTGGCGTGGATTTGTTTCTGTACTTCTAAAAGGGTTAACGTTTGCTTGCCGTCTCATGGAGGACCACGATTCGCAACATTAATGGTCAGCATCTTACCACCGTGACATCGAGACGATTAATACATGGCCGTAAAAAACCCGGCAAGAATGATACGGACCTAAACCACAGGCGGCGTGCGTCTTCTCTCTGCAGACTTCGAACGGACGCCGGAAGACGCATGGTACGGGAAGGGCGCACCTACTGTACATTTTGCTGGGGATCCTCACTTGAGGAGCTCTACACCACCTAAAACCTGGTTTTGAGAAAAAATGGAAGCTCACCCCGATTGACAATACTGTTTCATCTAACCACCGGCAGTGTGTACCTTTTGTCTGCAGACTTTGGGTGCCGTAAATAAAAAAAATGCTGACCCTCGTTTTGCTGTGGACCCCGACCCGACAGGAGTCCGTTAGAACCCTTTCCAGCCCGCCCTGTGTCTAATGCTCGCATTACTGTTAATGCCCGCTGTAGGAGTCCGTTAGATCCCTTTTTACCCGTCCCTGTCTATGTCTAATGATCGCAATACTACCTGTTTGCTTCCCTCTTTTCGTTTGGCAACGGCGACGCGAGCCAGGTGCATGTACTGCACCGAAGCGAACCTGATGAACATGTCCACGATCAAGAAGGTTCCTGATCTCACTTCTTGCAGGGTGAGCAGAACCAGAGTAGGTTTTGGCGGGTTTTGTTTTAACAAAATTTACAGTGACACCTCAGCTGTGAGATCGAAGATTTCGTTGAAAACCACATTTGCAAGCTGCAGGTGATATTTCATCGCGCGTGCTACGGGGTGTGTATGTCCTCTTGAGGGACATAGGTCGATGACCCCTCTGAGTGCTAGGTTTGTGGCATGCAATCAACTTCGAACGTGTCGCGCTGAGGTGACCTGGACCTGGTACGACGTGTTCTTGTGTCCGGCTTGTCGAGCGGAGATTCAGCATGATGGGCCTTTTGCAGGGCTGTTGTTGCGTAAATGATGATCGAACCTACACGCTTACGTTTGACTGTCGCGTCAGCAATTTTTGGACCACCGCGATAGTACTATGTGCCAGTATGGCGCACGCAGTCGAGCATCCCGCACGATAGTTCACCCACCTCCGTCGCCGCTCCTTGGGGGGGGGGGGGGGGGGGGGGGGGGGGGGGGGGGGGGGGGGGGGGGGGGGGGGGGGGGGGGGGGGGGG
>JAYJMJ010279860.1:0-11825 GCA_036873875.1 Laminaria ephemera
GGCATGAGGAAAAGAGATTTATTACTGTGCTTTCTACCAACATATTGTACCTAACGGCACAAGTACATCAAATTAGAACCACACCCCTTGAAGGAGAGCAGGTACTTAATACAACGTAATAACTCATAAAATCATATTGGAATGCGATAAATGACAGAAAAAACAGAGTTGTGAGTTAATAAGTGATAAATTATAAACTAGATGTAGACACCGTATTGTGTAAGTCTAGTTTGCAACTCATCACTTATAACTCATAACTCATAACTCAAAAAAGTTATGTTTGACTACGATAAATGGCAAGAAATATTTGGTACGATACAAAAGAATAAGCTGCGTACTTTTTTGACCGCTTTAGGCGTGTTTTGGGGTATATTTATGCTAATCGTGCTGATGGGCGCAGGTACAGGCTTGCAAAATGGGGTGTTTGCGCAGCTAGGAGGCTTGGCAAAAAATTCTGTCTTCGTGTGGCCAGGGCGAACAACGATGGCGTATGAAGGCTTTAAACCAGGTAGACGAGTCAGCATCACAAGCGATGATATGCGAGCGATTAAGAGTGAACTGCCCAAAGAAATTGAGTATATCGCTCCTCGTTTATGGATGTCCGTAGGAGAAATTTCTTATAAAGAAAAAAAAGGCGCTTTTGATGTGAGGGGAGATGTGCCTGATATGCTAAAAATTGATGCGGTCAATGTAGATAAAGGGCGTTTCTTAAATCTAAGAGACTTGGAGAAGCGGCGCAAAATAGCCGTTATCGGAAAGCGAGTGAAACAGCAATTATTTGGAGAAGACCTAGAAGCTATTGGGGAGTATATTAAAATACAAGGCAATGACTTTATGGTAGTCGGCACTTTTAAATCTTCTCGATCAGGAGAAGACGGAGAAGATGATGAAAAAACTATTTTCTTGCCACTCACCACCGCCCAACAAATGACCAACCAACCTGGGCGAGTCAGTATGTTTGCCTGTACGATTAATCCTAAATATAGCTCTTCCAAAGCAGAGGGAAGAATAAAAACCATTCTAAAAAATCGCCATCGAATGCACCCTGATGACCCACAGGGGTTTTGGTCTAATAATATGGAAGAGGAAATTCAAGAAATCATGGGCTTGTTTAATGGCATCAAATTTATGGTCTGGTTTGTGGGCATCGGAAGTCTGCTATTTGGAATTATTGGGGTTGGTAATATTATGATGATTGTTGTGAAAGATCGTACCAAGGAAATTGGTATCCGCAAAGCAATGGGGGCTACTCCTGGTTCTATTGTGAGCATGATTTTATTAGAATCTGTTTTTATTACAACGATTGCGGGGTATTTGGGACTAGTGGTGAGCGTTGGTCTTGTCTCCTTAATGAAAATGGCGGCAGGTACGGAAATGGAAATGTTTAGAAATCCAGAAATTGATATGGGAGTAGGTATTGGTGCGCTGATAATTTTGGTCGTTGCTGGTGCCTTGACGGGGCTAGTACCTGCTTTACAAGCTGCCAATGTGAACCCTGTAATTGCTTTGAAAGACGAATAATAGAAAATGAAGAATTAAGAATAAGGGCTGTACGAAGTTTACAAATTAGGTAGGATGGGACACGGATTTACACGGATTGAACGGATTTTCTAATTAGGTCGTTCCATACAAGTCGTAAATAGGACATACACGACCTATTCAACATCTAATTGTACACGACCTGTATAAAAAATCCGTTCAATCCGTGTAAATCCGTGTCCCATCCTACCTAATTTGTAAACTTCGTACACTCCTTATTCTTAATTTTTCATTGAGAAAATATACTTAATCACCTGTAAAAAATCTATACTAATGAACAAAGGCTGTTTAATTGCATTAGCCGTTATTTTAGGCGTAGTATCTATTGGTCTAGGCTATTATTTTTATGACCAAAGTAAAAAAGACCCTGTAGTCTATGAGGTAGAAAAGCCTAGCATCAACAACATTATTAATAAAACAGTGGCCACAGGTTCGATTAAGCCTAGAAAAGAAGTGCAAATAAAACCACAAGTTTCTGGCGTTATTGATGAACTATATATAGAGGCTGGAGATATAGTAAAGAAAGGGCAAAAATTGGCAAAAATTCAATTAATTCCAAGTCAAGTAAGCATTAATAATGCCCAAAACCAGGTGGAGTTAGCCAAGATTAGAAAAGACGAGGCAGCGAGAGAACTAGCTCGTCAAAAGCAAGTCTTTGGTAAAAAATTAGATGTAGAAAACGCTCGCTCTAGCTATGAGAATGCGCTGAAAGAAGAAAGCAGAAATAAGAATTTATTCGATCAAGGAGTCATTAGTGAGCAAGAATATAATCGCTTTAAACTAGATTTAGAACTAGCAAAAGCAGCCTTTGAAAATGCAGAAATCCTAGCGGGCAATACCCTCAAACAATTTGAAGCAGATGTAGATATTCGCAAACAAGAACTCAATGGGGCCATCAATAATTTACAATTACTCAAAGAAGGGGCTTCTAAAAACTCCAAGCAAGTCAATAATATTGTTGTTTCTACCTTGAATGGCATGGTGCTAGAAGTGCCTGTAGAAGAAGGATCTTCGGTCATTGAACGTAATAACTTTAATGAAGGAACAAGTATCGCTTCTATCGCAGATATGAATTCGCTCATTTTTGAAGGACAAGTAGATGAGTCCGATGTAGGCAAACTAAAAGAAGGGATGCCGATTGAATTAACGATTGGGGCGATTGAGGATGAAAAATTTGATGCGGCTTTAGAGTTTATTTCTCCACAAGGAAAAGAGGAGGAAGGCACTGTAAAGTTTGAGGTACGAGCTGCAGTTACGCCAAGTTCTGATATTTTTCTTCGAGCAGGCTATAGTGCGAATGGCGATATTATTCTAGATAGACGAGATAGTGTGATTACGCTAAAGGAAAGGGATGTGGTTTTTAAAGAGGATTCTACTTATATAGAAATACAAGTGGGCGATCAGGAATTTGAGAAAAGAATGATTGAAACGGGCTTGTCGGATGGGATTCAGATTGAGGTGAAAAGTGGGGTGGATACGACTACGCAGGTGAAGGTGCAGAAACAGATTTGATAGTGAGGAGTGAGGAATTTCAGGTATTAAGGATAAAAATTCTTTCTTTAAAAACTTGCTAGACTAGAAATTTCAGGGATCGGTAAAGCAAATAAAGCTAACTCGATTAATAGGAGAATAAATGAAAAGTTTATCGAAGTAGTTGACATTTTTCAGCCCTGAAAGGGCGACATATCGTAGCTTATGGCGAAACCGTAAGAAACTATCGTATGCCAAGTTGTGGGAAAGCGATATATCGTAATGTATTCCGAAACCATAACCAGTTCTTACGGCTACGCCATAAGCTACGATATGTCGCCCTTTCAGGGCTAAAAAATGTCAAAAAGCCTCGCATAGCATCAACAGGCTAAAGCCTATTGTACAATCGCAGCCTAAAGGCCACGGTACGATTACAACTTATAAACTCGTGTAGCAGTTCCTTTAAACATTGCCTCCTTTTCTGCCTCACTATAACGAGCCGCAATCTTCTTCAAGCCATTCCAAACAACGTGGTAGGCAATCGAAAATTTATCTACTGGAAAATTACTTTCAAACATGCACCGATCAGGACCAAAACACTCAATCGTGTGGTGGTAATAAGCAGCTTGGGCAGCTACAAATTCATCCGAACTAGGCGGCGTAGCTCGACCCATCCAACCAAAACCATTATCAGGCATTGCTAAGCCTCCTAATTTGGCCACTACATTTTCGCATTTAGCGATAGCCGCTATATCTTTTTTCCATTGTTCAAAAATCGCTTTCCGTTGGGTATCGTAAGGTGGAACGCCAAGTGGTGTTCCAAAATGATCTAAAACCATTACCGTATCAGGGGCAGCTTGGGCAACTGCTAAAAATTCTGGATTTTGAAAATGATAATGCCAGCTATCGTAGGTATAGCCCAATTTTCCTAGAAGTTGAACACCTTTTCTAAAATCTTTATCTGCATATAAATTCTTAGGCGCAGGCCCAGGAATCATCAAAGCGACCCCTTCAGGTGCACAAGATAGTGCATGTCGAATACCTTTTACTCGTCCTTCGCTCACTTCGGCATGAGCAGCCAATGCTTCCTCTATTGCCGCTCCTCGCAAATCAGTATGGGCAACGATGCCTGCAATGACTGATCCCCCACCCTTCTCACTTTCTTTAGCCATACGAGTAACAAATTCCGTTTCCCCTACAGCTCGTAAATGTTCAGGCCCCTCTGTACGATATTCTGCTCTACATTCTATGAAAACAGTCTTAGTAATATTATGTCCCGATCCTGTATCTGCCCATAAATCTTCTAAAAGATAAGGGTCTACATCTGGAACATGTCGCCATAAATGATGATGTGGATCAACAATTTCTCGTTCAGGATCAATAATTTCTTCTTGGTGTGATAATAACCATTGTTGGAGTGGTGATAATTCTTTCATGTTTTTCGTTTTAGATATAGGTAAGAGAGTTATGAGTTATAAGTGATGAGTTATTATGCTAATTAGGTGTTGACTATTTTAACTTATAACTCATAACTGAATTTTAAAACTCCTCGTCATCTAAATCTCCTAGCATATTTGCTAGCATATCGTGGAAAGAAAACTTAGATTCGATAAAATCTTTATTGATGACATTGAATTCACACAAACCATGAAGAATTAACTCCATGTAGGTTAACATATCCGCTTTCGGCACATCCGTAGCTGTTTCTGCTAATTTTCTAAGACCTGCTACACTTTCTAGTGCTTTCTTATAATCTGTGCCTTTCGCATCATTCAATAATTCCAATGTATTACCGCCTGAAAACCACGCTCGAATCGTGCCATAAGGGTCTCGATCTCTCCCTTTTCTAAGCTTGTCAGGATTAGGATAGAATTTTAAAAATTGATCCTTAATAGCTGTGCCTAATAGATTCATCGCAACGCTGTACGGGCCTTACTGTTCTCCTTCGTAGACTAACTCCACTTTTCCTGTGATGGAAGGAACGACTCCCCAGAAATCGGTGATTCTAACACTCGTCTTTTTCTCTTTATTAATTAACATCCGACGCTCTGCCGCTGATAATAAGTTCTCATATCCAGAAATACTTAAACGAGCGGAAATACCACTTTTTTCATCAATCAATTCACTTTCTCTTGCCTTAAAAGCAATTAGTTCTAGTAAATCTTTTAATATTTCTGGTACTGCTATTTTCTTTTGTTGTGCCTCTGCTATATTCGCTTCTTGAGCTGTAATTTTTCGAGCAATCTCCAATGTTTTTGGATAATGCGTTAAAATTTGGCTTTCAATACGGTCTTTTAGCGGCGTAATAATACTCCCTCTATTGGTGTAATCCTCTGGATTAGCCGTGAATAAAAACTCTATATCCAAGGGTAATCGTAGCTTAAAGCCTCTAATCTGCATATCTCCTTCCTGCAACATATTGAACAAGGAAACTTGGATTCTAGCCTGTAAATCGGGCAACTCATTAATCACAAAGATAGAACGATGCGCTCGTGGGATTAAACCAAAATGAATCACTCGTTCATCAGAATATGGTAGCTTTAAAGTAGCTGCTTTAATAGGATCTACATCTCCCACTAAATCGGCAATACTCACGTCAGGAGTAGCGAGTTTTTCCACATATCTGGTATCTCTGTGTATCCACTCAATAGGGGTTTTATCTCCTTTCTCCGCAAGCAAATCTACTGCAAATCTGGAAATAGGAGCTAAAGGATCATCATTCAATTCACTCCCTGCCACTACTGGAATGTATTCATCCAATAAATGAATCATTAACCTAGCCAACCTTGTTTTTGCTTGTCCTCTCAAACCTAATAACAAGATATTATGTCTAGACAAAATAGCCCGCTCCATATCAGGAATCACGGTATCTTCAAACCCTAAAATACCTTTAAAAACAGGTTCTTGCTTAGATAATTTTGCTATCAAATTATCTCTCAATTCATCCTTGACTGATTTCGATTGGTAGCCAGATTTTTTTAGCTCGCCTAGTGTCTTAGCTCGACTCATATTTTTTTGTTAAGGGTAATTTTGTTTAGTAACTGGTTTCTGAAACCTGACTCCTCGCTGGTAGGTCGGCGGTAACACAACTCTCTGAGTTGTGCCACGCTGTACTTGCACAACTCAGAGAGTTGTGTTACCGCCGACCTGCCAATTATTGAACGAATACGCTCCTGACTCTTAAATAGTTATTATTCAAGGTTGACAGGAAATCCATTAAACATCTGCAAATAAAGAAAGTTTATTTATATTTAAACTAGAATTGATGTAATACTTTTGAAAATGAAATAAAATTTAGCTATAGTTCTAACGTTCGTTCCTATAAAAACGATTATCCGCATCAAAATAATCCGTAGTTTAGACGGTAGACGATTGAGACGTAACCGTCTACCGTCCACCGATAGCCAAAAAGGTCTAAGCTACGTTTTTTCACTTCTTAATTTTTAACACCCGTCTATGATCGATCAATTAAAACAGAAAATACAACAATTATCAGAATCTCTAGCAGACCAAGC
Organism: Laminaria ephemera; assembly: GCA_036873875.1. Classification (NCBI taxonomy): domain Eukaryota; class Phaeophyceae; order Laminariales; family Laminariaceae; genus Laminaria; species Laminaria ephemera. Next base: position 6,525 of record JAYJMJ010279860.1, read on the forward strand.
CAATAATCTTGGAGAGTCTGCTAAGGAAAAAACCTATGGATTAATAGATGCTTGGATACAAGTTTTTCCTAAATTAGAAGCTTATGGTTTACTGATAACGAGTTTCGGAGTCAATATGGGCTTAAGCCCTTCTTTGGAAGTAGAAATGCGAGGGCAAGTCGCTGATTTTTCCACAGCAAAAACGACAAAAATTCTAGCGGACAACAAAAATAGTCGCCCCATCACCTCTGTTTTTAAAGCTATTCGAACGACGATAGATTTGCATGATAAAATTGGGGCTACCTGCCCCGATCCTCTTTTGGTGAGTGTGAAGGTAAAGTTTCCTCCTGAGATAAAGGTAGTTTTAGGTGCTCCTATTTTGGGGTAAAAAAATAGGTAGTTTCAACCGTATAGAAAATAACCCCGTAATCAACTTAGATCAAAGAGTGATTTATCCTATTCAAATATCTATTTTATAAAAACTATAACTGCTTATGTCAAAGACTTTTGTAATAAAGAAGAAAGATTTATTTAAAACTCGTTTTCAAGAAAAAGCCATTGCGCCATTGCAACCTGGAGAAGTGCTGCTACGAGTAGATAAATATGCCATGACCACTAACAATATCACTTATGGGGTATTTGGAGAACGGCTATATTGGGCATTTTTTCCTGCTTCTGCTACGGAAGGGATTATTCCCGTTTGGGGTTTTGCGGATGTCGTTGTTTCTAACCATGAAGCTATCGAAAAAGGCGAACGAGTATATGGGTATTTCCCAATGAGTGATTGTTTGACGATCAAAGCAGGAAAAGTAAATAAATATGGTTTTGTGGATGTTAGTCCACACCGACTAGCCTTACCGCCTATTTATAATTCCTATAATCGGACAACGACGGATCCTGCTTATAATGCCGCACTAGAAGATTATATTCCTATTATTAAACCGCTTTTTGCGACTGGATTTTTGAACTATCAGTTCTTAAAGGAAGAAAGCTTCTTTAAAGCGAAGAAAATTGTTTTAACAAGTGCTTCTTCTAAAACTGCTTTGGGTTTGGCATTTATGTTAAAACAGAACCAAGCAGCAGATGGAAAGAAAATTATCGGTTTAACTTCTGCCAAAAATGTAGCATTTGTTAAACAGTCAGGCTTCTATGATGAAGTAATTGCTTATGACGATATGGCGAAGAGCATCAAAAAAGTGCCCTCAGTCGTAGTTGATTTTGCAGGTAACATGGCCTTATTGCAAGGTTTAGCAGACCAATTAGGGACTTCTTTGAAGTATATGTCGCTGATTGGATTTACAGATTGGCAGGCAGCAGGTGCCTTTAAGCATCCTAAAGCAAGTATGTTTTTTGCACCTGACCATGCAGTAAGAATAGGAAAAGCATGGGGTGCTGTAAAAATGAATAAACAGATAGGAAAGACCTTATTTCAATTTATTAAAAAATCGCAAGATTGGATGGAGTTGAGTTATGTGTCAGATAGTGCGAGTTTGAAAACTTTATATTTGAATATGTTGAAAGGAGAAGTAGACCCTAGTAAAGGATATATTGTGCAGACTTGAGCTTAAAGTATCGGATACCTTGAAGGTATCCGATACTTAGTACCACAAAAAATAAAGGCTTGCACAGGTCACTCCCCTGTGTAAGCCTTTTCGATATATGTGAATGTGATTCTCAATTAAAATAGGCGGTTCTTTCCCTTTTGTCCAAATTAGGAGTAAACAACCTATTGAAACTGTTTAAAAAGTTTTTGTGTTGATCTGTTAGAGTTGGGAGGCCTATGAATTGAAAAAATAATGATCTAATTGATGGGGAATTGATTCAAAAAAATCCACTAAGCGGACTCCTATAATTAATACCTCTTAATCGTTAACCTAACGCTTTTCTATCATTAATTATAGGAGTCCTAGCATTCTCATAAGGCACTAAACTTCCATGCGTTAAAAGTAGAGTTCCAAATAGTTGAATGCTTTAAGTGGCGTACAAAACCCTTTTTTATAAACCTAATAAAATTGATATTACTAATCTTTTTTGTTGTATACTATATGGGAGGTAATGGAAATTGTTGAAAAAAAATTCGACGGGAGGTGTAAATCGAAGAGGGAATATAGAGGTTACTTTCTCTACTAAACATTTTGCAAAAACAATGCCGATTATTACTTTTTTGCTTGTCACAGCTTTTTTAATTGAAAAAAAAATAAATTAAAATCTGCTTTGGCGATATTTGTGACTTCACTTTTATTATTTTAGTTTTATTAGTATCTGGTAATGAATTATTTATTCAAAAAAATGAATCTTATATGTGACACTATCACAACGAAGTATTTTCTAATAAAATTATTAACTTGCAATAAATGAATAAAGCTACCCAAATCCCAGAAGTTAACTTTCCCAATCGTTCTCAAAAAGCATTTGAATTTGAGATCGTCTCCAATAAAGAGTTTTTGGTACACAACCGACCGAAAGACCATGATCCTTTTCGCCCACACCGTTTACAGTTTTATGCGATCATTCTTATTAAAAGCGGAGAGGGACATCATTTTATAGATTTCAAGCGGTATGCCTATCAGGCAGGAAGTGTCATTTTTGTCTCCAAAGATCAAGTTCATGCTTTTGAATGGAATTTCGACCGAGATGCTTCTTTTCTTTTATTTACAGAAAATTTCTTGGAACGGAGCAGTATGGGCTCCAATTTGATGCACCGCCTAACTTTGTACAACTATCATTTATATTCTCCTGTTTTACAATTACCCCCTGCTTCCTTTGAAATATTCACTACTTTAGTAGAAAGAATAGAAACGGAATTTATTACAACCGATGATTTTGCAACAGAGGAAATTATTCAGTCTTCCTTAAAGATTCTATTGTGCATGGCAGAGCGAGTGCGGAAAAGTAACATTGCACTCAAACCCGTATCTTTATATCACCAAGAATTTTTGCTGTTTCAAAAACTCTTAAAAGAACATTTATTTACGACTAAACAAGTACAATTCTACGCTGATAAAATGGCGATCTCCACAAAAAAATTAAATCGTATTACCCATGAAATCAAACATCAGCCTGCAAAAACGTATATTAACGAATTATTAATTACTGAAATCAAACGATTACTAACCAATACGGCTTTAAGTATCAAAGAGATTTCCTATAAAACAGGCTTCGAGGAACCCACTAACTTTGTGAAGTATTTTAAGAAATACGCAAAAATGACTCCTGTGGCGTTTCGAAAACAAATATAAATAAATAGTGATGAGTGATAAGTGATGAGTGATGAGTGTCAGACGTTGACTCAGATGTTGCTGCCATATATGTAGTTAACATCTGAGTCAACGTCTGACACTCATCACTCATCACTTATCACTCATCACTCCTTACTTTAAATTATGGTTCAACAAATAGAAATACAAGTACCTCCACTTTCAAGAGGTTTTCATATAATTACTCGAACGGTACTCCAACAAGTACCCAATTTACCTAAAGTGGGGCTATTTAATTTATTCATTCAACATACCTCCGCAGGATTAATGATTAATGAAAATGCTGCTCCTTCTGTAAGGGTAGATTTTGAAAGTGTTTTTAATAAATTAATGCCAGAAAATGAGCCTTATTTGACGCATACTTCAGAAGGGCCTGATGATATGCCTGCGCATATTAAAGCAGCTTTAGTAGGTAGTTCGGTGACAATTCCTATCACGAATGGTCGTTTGAATTTAGGGACTTGGCAGGGCATTTATCTTTGTGAATTTCGGAATGATGGAGGTAGACGGAAGTTAATTGCTACTATTTATAGATAGTTGGATTGGGGTTCCATTTGCTAAATCTCTGAGATTTAGTAAATTTTATTTCCACTGAAAAACGATCAACTAAGATTTACTAAATTCTGAAAATTTAGCAAATCGCTGCTATTGCAGACTTTTGGATGTAAGCTTAAATTTAACAAATTGGTACAAATTCTGGTTTTCCAGAGAAATTTCCTAATTATATTTATGTATCTGATGGATCGTCCGATATCTCTTCTTCAGGGAATTCGATAGATTCATTTTCAGTAATAATCGTAGGTTTTTGCTCCTCCTCTAATATAGTCACATCTTCTTCAATAGGCAAGAATTCCGCAACCTCAGTCGTTGTTGGAAGAACAGTAGTAGGTTTTTCTATTTCTTGGTCTTCCTCACTCACAATAGGCGAGTTGACCGCTTCTACTTCTGAAGATGAAATATCTTCTGGTACTTCCACCTTCTCTAATACAATTGCTTCTTCCTCTATAGGCAATATATCCACAACCTCAGTCGTCGTTGTTGGAAGAACAGTAGGGTTTTCTATTTCTTGGTCTTTCTCGTTAACAATCGGTGAAATGACCTTTTCTACTTCTGAAGCAGCAGTATCTTCTATAGATTTCACTACTGTATCCTGTGGTACAGATTCGTCAAAGGAAGCACTTGGAGGTATATTTTGCAGTAAAGGTTCGGCTATATCTTCTTGCTCAGAAGACGTTGCTGCTGGTTGATCTTCTACTATTTCGGAGGAAGAGGCAGTAGGAGGCGTATCTGCTGCTGCTGTAGTCACTTGCTCTTCGGGCTGCGTGATTTTTTCATCAATCGGTGCTTTTTCGCCAATCTCTTGGTCGGGTTCTCTGAAATCTTTAGGTTTTGGCAAATCTTCTATGCTCTTTAAGCCAAAATAATCCATGAACTTGGCACTTGTCCCATACAAAAGAGGCTGCCCTGGGCTATCGTTTCTACCAACAATTGCAATTAATTCTTTTTCCAACAATTTTTGTACGGAATAATCACAACTCACCCCCCTAATTTTTTCCATCTCACTTTTCACAACAGGCTGCTTATAAGCAATAATAGATAAGGTCTCCAACGCCGCTTTGGAGAGTCTTTTTTTAGTCGTTTGTTTTAAATAAACGCCAATCGTATTGTGAAAAGAAGTCTTTGTTAAAAACTGAAAACCTCCTGCAATCTCGACTAATTCAAAAGAAAAATCTTCTTGTTGGTATCTTTCTTTTAATTGCTCAATGGCTTTTTCAATAGCTGGTTTCTTTAGTTTTGTATCAAAGCTTTCTTCTAGGCAACCCTTTACATCTTTAAAAGAGATTGGAGATGTGGCAGTGAAAATAAGACTTTCTATATGTTGTGCTAGTTGATCCATGTTTTTAGCTAAGTGAGGGTGTAATTGTCAGTTGCTGTAGCAAATTCGTGCCGTTAGGTACGATATGTTGGTAGAAAATGATAATAGGATCGATTTCTGTGCCGTCAGGTACGGTATGTAAGCATTTTAGCCACATACCGTACCTAACGGCACGGGAATATATCCTAT
>JAYJMJ010279871.1:0-11825 GCA_036873875.1 Laminaria ephemera
GAGAAGAAACGAAACAAGAAAAAGGCATACGCAAAAATGTTCTTTAATTGGGTTGGGCCCGTCTTGTTGGACGCATGATGGCAGAAACACGAAAACGAGACCCAACAAACAAAGCAAGCACAACATATATCACATTCTCTCCACTGGTGTGTGTCGGTTGCATCGTGCCACCAGCTGGGAGAAAAGTTGACGATCGTGACGCCAACGAGGATAGCCACCGCGGCGGAGTCGCGGGTGCTCGAGGGTCGAGGTTCCCTCCTTCTATCATGAAAATATGCTCCAACAAACAAGTACGTTGTTGGGGGCGAGTGAGGCAAAACACACGAGAGAAAACGTAGCGCATAACCACTGTTTGTTTCAAAAACGATAATGACAACGCATGTCGAAAGATAAACAATAAAGTCTCCAGGGACAACAACCTGGGTACACCTGTAATCGTGTGTTATGCCTGGCTTTCAACCTATTCTGGTTGTTGTGTTTACGTAACCCTATGCCTCTACTGTGCCGTGGGTTCACCTCTGTTGCGGCTGCCTCTGCTCTTTTGCCCGTTGGTTTTCTTCCAATCCCGTTCATCTTTCACTTGCATTTCACTCTATTTAACAAAAATCTGCTGGGCACGTCTACACGTTCGTATGATACGTGAATACCATGTCCCTATCCTGCCGGTATTACATACCACTCCTGGTGTCTTACTACTACGAGGTGTTACACAGGTACACGCTGAGACCAAGTGAGTCACACGGTTTGAAAATGCCACGAGAATTCTGTTGCTACACACCCTGGCCCCGCTTGGTCCCCTGTTCCCGCCCAGACCTTAGCCTTTCAGACTGAACCTGGATACGTCGAAGTACCAGGTTATTTTTAGCCGTCGGCAAGTGTACTGTGTGCGGATCATCATCCCTCAGAAACGGGTATGATGTGTTTTGGCCAATCGCTTGACGCGTCGTGGGGTGCGTTACTGGCTTGAGTTTGGAGAGTACCCGCCGTTGAGAGAAAACGGACCGGATATACCCTTTTTCGTTCTTGCCTAAAGCAATGCATTCCACCTCGCACTCCTTGGAGCATACGTGAGTCCCCGGTGCTTGCAGGTTTCCTGACGGCACTGCTGAATCTGGTGCAGCTATCATATCGCGTTGTATGCTGCTTGCATCCCCAAGGCTCACCTGTGAAATATTGACCTTGCAATACAGGGTTCTCATACTGCTAATGCATTGCGGTGTTTAGAGCGTACCTCAATGGCCGGGATGATGACGATTCTTCCGCTTCTAGCGCCATTACGACACTGCGGTGTTAAGTGCTTACTTCCACGTTTCTTACCAGTATTATAATGACGCTGCGGTGTCCGGAATTCCCCGTGTTGACCGGTATATACATGTAACAATACCGTGCCTAGCTGACATAGCACCGTGGTGTGTATCGTATACATCCCCAGTACTCACCGGGGTCTTCATGGAATTGAAGTATCTAGCGCTCCTGGTTCTGACCAATACGCGGATGACACTTCCGTGTCTAGCGCTACTCTGAACCCCGGGGTATGGCCCTTACGCCTCCGGCGCTCATCGATATCCTGCTGGCATGGAGACGTCTGGTATTCTTAGCCCTAGCCGGAACGCTGACAACGCTGCCGTGTCTAGAGCTACTATGTCACCACGGTGTCTAATGCGTGCATCCCCGGTGGTTACTAGTACTACGACTAAACCGACTTGTGCGAGCGCCGTTTGTGTACCCGGCCGCGTGGCCGTCGTGCCTAGACCATCGCCAAGGCCATGTGCGGCTATTACGGCCCTCTTCGCCAGCGGGGTACTCTGATGAAGGTGAATGCCTAACGCCTGCTAAGACAGGGGTAACGGTTTTTGGTCAAATCATGTTAGATTGACGGGATTCTTCAACTGAAGGAGCTACCCAATATCGGTCGAAGACCGTTGCGTTAAGCAAGTTCACTCGTTACGATATACCTAGGCCATGGGATTGTTCATTGCGGTCTCGAAGTCGGTGTTTGGGTGGGGTAGAGATATCCTGAAGTGAAGAGCATCACTACAACTAGGTGCTACCGCTATCGTAGCATGCGTAGGATGGGCATAGGCGTAATACCCGCTGCTTCGGATACGTTGCCAGCTTGCGCAAACATACCTCTTGAGCCGATGCCATGGCTGTTACGGCTGCCGCCATGCCATGCCCCGGTACGGAACGCCGAGGATGGAACAAACGAGTTTGTGCCGGGACTCGAGCGAAAACCACGTCGATGCTGGAACGGGGTAATATTCCGCGACCATCTGCTCTGTGACACACTTGGTGTCATACAGAACATGCGTGAGGGGTTGGTGTACACCAGTTCCCTCTTCAACCCCCATCGGGGACCTTCGATGACCTACCTGTTGAAGGCGACAGATTGACGCGCGAAGAGCGTAACCGTATCGCGTCATCGCACTCCCGCGTTATTGCCTCCGAACATGAAACCCTTACCGGGCGGGAGTAAAGGGATTTAGGGCAGAGATTTGGGCCAGGCGAGTCCCGGACGGTCGCGACTGATCCACCAGATGCTGTGGGTTGAAGAGAAAATACCGCGTCTCTCCCTTAACACGTCCGGATCGCCTAACCGCCTATTCATATGTACGCGGGTGAGACCATCCGGCCGCGGCCCAGATGCCAATGCCACCGTCCCTCGGTGAATAGTTGCGCACGTGATGCCACTGTAGCTGGCTTTCACGAATAGTCACCGAGCGCGCTCTAAACAATGCTTGAAGTAAAGTCAGAAGAGAGTGTTCGTGAGACAACTCGACACCCGACCAGACGTCGATATGAAAATGGATTATGGGTGAAACACCGCCCGGGGCCGGAGGCCTCATTCAATCCGATTAATACATTAAATGCCCGGCGGAGAAGCCAAACGATACAGATTTGAAACATCGAGATCCAACCAGATGTTTTGAACATGAAACGCGGTTGGTTTAGACATCATCGGACCAAAATATCTGATATAATATATCAGAGCCGAAGTCATTCGCTTAAGCGTCCGTTCGAACTGGCGTGAACAGGAGAAGAACCAGTGCAATCAAGTACCCCCCAACCACCCTAATCTCCTTATCCACCCTACACGTTGACCAGTTTCATGCTTTGCGTTCGAGTTCAAGCAGAGCCACCGTGCTGAGTGCTCAGCACGGAGGTAAATCCCGGGAGAGGTCCTTCTGCCTCTGGGCAGGATGCCTTATCCAATCCAGTTCTTACAATAAATGGTCGGTGGCAGATCAACATATTGCAACGGTATAGCCAATCGTGTCGCAGCCAAGGAAAACGCCCGATATGCCTAGCATTTTCCGATATGAGTAGGAAATAGTGCTTCAGCGGTTACAAGTAGTGCATAATTTGTATCAGAGAGCATGCAGCCCCAGTGCAGATTCGATATACCATACGTTATGTGTTGCGTGTTAAACTTATGTCTGGATGAGGCACCGAATCGCAAACCCCACGGCATGAGCAACGTCCAAATTACGATATATATCTAGTGTGTCATGTCGTGGTTGTCATTGGCAGTTCGTACAGGTGCAACCCTGTATTTACGGGATGGTAGATCGTTCAAAATATGTAGGACGTCAAGATCTCAGGACTAAACGAATACCAGGTAGTCTAGACGGTGAATGGAGAAATAGGGAGGGTGGAATCAACCGTCGAGGCAGTCGACACCCCCATTGGACGCGTGCTACGATAGAGGTAGCACTTTTTGGCTGGAACCTTTTCTGAATGACGGGGCTCCTTAACCCAAAATCGTCGGAATTTCTGTTTTGTTTCCTTTATTTTCGTTGTATATCTAGGCCATGGGATTGCTCATCGGGCAGCATTTTTGTTTTCCCCCAAATCAGTTTTTAGGAAAAGTATAAGCATCACAAGTGAGGGGCCTCGGAAAAAGAATAATGCACCTCTACCGTAGCGTGCGTCATTGTTTGTCCCGAAATTCTGACAAAAAAATAATTGACTCAGACACGCCAGTTAGATTGCCGGGACCGAGGCACGGAAAGATGCCCGATTCCCACGTCCCCTTTACAAACATCAGAACAAAGACAGGGCACGCCCCAAGAATCCCACCAAGAATCCCACAGCCTCTTTTATTGCGCATGAACCGGGGTAGGGTATGACGCCATAATTGAAGTCTCGTTTTGCAGACGATTGACATGGAATTATAATCTGATATTTCTCGAAGAACTAAAGACAGTGGTTGCATGATACGGTTCCACGTTTCCAACATCCCCTCTTTGTTGATTCAGCCTATGTCGTCGTGATGGCCAAGACACTACTCTACCAGCGCCCGTTGATTTTTCGTTTGGTGTTGTATCAAAATAACTCGTCCGCCGCGAGGAACGTCTGACCAGAGTAGGCGAAAACCAGTACTGCTGCAGTTGCAATCTTTGCTGTAACTACAGTGCATTGGTATTGGTCTAGTGTACATAAGTCCGACCGACCAAGCTTGTCTCTGCCACAGACGATATTGGAAACATGTATGTTAATTTCAATCCTCCTTTCGTTGACCGGCAGGATTTTATCTTAGATCTTAATAGTATTTCGGGGTGGTGGATATTAAGAACTATTGTCAACTGTGTGCGTTGGTGGGAAGCGTAAAACGCCAACACAATGCAAGCAGTAGTCCAAAACGTTTTTGTTTGCCTTTTTCATTCCCAAACCCCGGTCACAGGAAGAAACCACCGTGGATACCTAGCACTAAGTCCATCGTTAGTTCGTTTGATTCGCAAATTTCATGAGTCCAAGGTCCTCCACGCGTCTTGCTTAGCGATCGGGTGACTGTCCCAGTGTATTGTTGCGCTGCTTCACCGCTGAACTGGCACTGCTGTACTGGTGAAGCGCTGAGTTGCTGGTACTGCCGTAACTGGCTGTGCAGCGTTTATGTGTTGCTGGTACAACTCTTTGTATTGGTGTACAGTACTCCTATATGTACGGCTGTATGTACTGCTGCGGTGTGCTTCTTTCGGACTCTCTGTGCTGCTGCTCAAGTCCTTTGGTACATACAGTACTGCCGTACAGGGGTACTGCTGTACTGTGGCGGTGCGGTCCTTTCGGAGTCGCTCTGCTTTCCCCGTCCGCACCTGTCTCTCTCTCGGTCCGCGTCGAAATTTACCTGCTGCTGTTATAGTAGTTCAGCCCCACATTCCCCTAAAGTTATCTCACTTGTTCGTGACGTCTCTGTTTCGTCCGTGTTGGGTTATGATACCACCTTTTCAAGGCATATCACAGCACCGACCCCTGAACTATTGCCTTGCCTGTCTGCATTCGTGAACACAGAGGATACTACCGTCTACGACGGTTCGCCTGCCAGTAGCGACCACTCGACAACTAGGAAGCCACATCATTGTAAACATCATGTACGCGTTTGATCGATCACTCCGTCGACTGCTTTGGGGACTCGCTGTTCTACTGGGGTTCGGGTTAGTCGAGGGAAAAGGTCCCTGGAATGCAGGGGCGCAACCAACGACAAAAACCATCGTTCAAGCTAAAATGTTCTCGCGGCAGTGGGCGGAGGAGTACTACAGGGATAAACTGGGGTGCGAGAGGGGTAGAGGAAGCTACACATGGAGAGGGTCCGGCTTCGGCAGCAACATGAATCGTGAGAAGTTGTGGGAACTGCTGACCGAAATGTTCAATGAATGACTCAGACCATGTTAAATTTATTATGACGTAATTCTAGGGCCACTGCTTACGTTTTGTGAACCTCAACGATTGTCTCATATCTACCCCGAGCTCAAGGCGATGGACCGGCGTTCAATCAAACGTATTTTCCTCTAGAGCAGTAAATGGGATTCGAAATGTCATTGTCCTTGATGAAGTTCGATAGTGGTAGGGCGCCCGTGCGCGATGTTGTGGGTGCGCTGGGCGTGCCAGTAGTCGTGATTAGAGGACTTGTACGACGTGGAAGACCTTCCACGCGCACCCATCTCGGCAATCGTCGGGTAAGAGTCTCACCTCCAACCGATACGCCTGTTCCATTAACCCTCTCCCGCCCATTCGGTGATATTGTGGCCGCCCTTTCCTGACCTGTACCCCGTTCATACATGCGCTCTGTATTCCAGCGTTTTCTCGATGTTTACTTCAGCAGCTGCCATTGACTCCACACTCTTTCTCCTTAGTGTGTCCTTTAATCGGAAATTGGGAGTGGCGCATTTTCGGAGAGCTTTCTTGTTGTTTCGGCATTCTTCCCAATAAAAGTGACGGTGACGTACCCCCAGATATTTCATATGTGCTGGTCAGGGGATCTACTTGGAATACAAACCTATGTCGAAAATGGTCAATGTCCGACAACACTTGGTCGCTTTTTTCGAAAAATAGCAGAAGACTTACCTGGTACTTGACTACTTCAGTATCGCACGAGTATACTAAACAAATACGTACCAGACAGCAGGTATCATACCACACTGGAAACCATGCACTTGAACTGCTGTACCTGTTTATTCTTCATTTTATCCCGAGCACATCGCCTGGAGTCGATTGGTCCGTTACGTGTTTCGCATCTAACGGTTTGTCATAATCAAATAATCTCCTCCTCGCAATGACCCCGCCCAATCGCGCGCTCATGCACAACGCTTCGTGACAGACGCGCAAACTGAACGCAATGCATAGATTCAAGAGATATTCAATCTGTTTGTCGGAGAAAGCCAGAAGGAGGATTCGGCACCAATGTTATGAAACACAAACCAGCAGCTTATTGTCGCCATCAATGTTCAGTGTGATGCTTACTGTAGTTTCATATATATTTATTTTGTAATTAATCCCAACATCTTCTTCGGCACCTTGTCATTTTGAGTTCTTGTATTACGTATCCGTGCTGTGTCATTGTGTACAACTCCAATGTGTACCTGATATATATTTTGTTTCTCCTTTTAGGTATCTTAACCATTGTTTTGTCTATTGTTCTCGCTGTTCCCTATTCGTTTGGTTTGTGTATATCCTGCATGTCACCCCCAGTACGGTTGGCATACAGTGTATACCCTCTGTCTCGTTGGCTGTTGCACAGACATTGCGTCCCTGTGGGATAGAGCTCAGCACGAAGACTGGGAGTCATGGATATCGACGAGTACAAGTACCGGGTAAACGACAAATTCATGAACCCATACGTACCTCCCTCAAGCTATCTGCCCCGCAAGCAGCATCCTCATCAAAACCAATTTCCAGTACTTCCCACGCGCCAGTTAAGAACCCTAACCACAAACCGTGCGAGCTTGTCCCACCACCTGGCAAGGGTGTACCGAGCCGATACACGAGCAACAAGCACGGCATGACCTTACCGCACGGGGACAACAATGTAGCTTATAGGCATAAAGCATAAAATCACAGATAAAAGGGGGATACAGACTGCCGTACAGACCTGGACTGAAAATTATGTTGAGAGCATGTTGTATGGATTCGGTTTCAGCCAAATTGCTATATTGTGCTCATGTTGGTGTAAAACCTACCTCCGACCGCCACCACTTATGTACCTTCTGTCCAAAGACCAAGATGATCACACTGGCATTGCCCCCATAATCGACACCCTAACATATTTTGGCGGAAAGATATTCATATACTGGCATGCTTTATGATGGTTGCTGAGGTATAGGTCTGACGCTGCACAGGCAGACACACCCTCCCAATGCTCTAATTACCAAGGCATCTTGAACAACCGTGCTTTTGCTGTGAAATTGACATAAGGCGTGTACGCCACAGGTTGACACAAGATGGTTGACCTGGTGTGGATACGTGCGAATCCGTCCTATTCTTTATTTCTTGTGAAACCAAAACCCTTGCTGTCAATTTTTCGCATTAAAACCAGACCTGCTGAATGCTTGGGTGTACACCGTTGCGGCGGAAGGGTGGAGCGACCTCGCCGTAATAATGGGCGATAATCAGCTAAGAGGGGTGGAATGCTCCCATGAGAGCAAGGGACAGGTGTCACATGGGTGGAGCTGCTTGTTCAGCAGTATGCCGCACCTCTGCGTTTTCGACACACGCGAGGTCAGCCTTGTAACTTCGTCAGTTGTTGCACTCAGGCACGCCGAGCTGTTCGCCTGTGCTCGTTGTCTTGACGTGGTATTCGCTTTTAACAAGCCGATATCTGACGAATTCGGAAGATTGTGAATATTCCATGAGATGTTTTGAACAACATGCCCTGACATACCGGGCGTTTTTTTCGCAGCTGTGGCAACATCACATGAATTCATCACGGGTTTCGGAAAAAGACCAAAGCGAGGCGGCCTGGTTCTCGATAACCTCGATCGCGTCAGCGGATTTCTCGACACCACTTGGGTTGTTGGGGATCGACCAACTCCGCGCCAAGGCAGTAAGTACCCACTGTTCTTGAGGTCAACGTTCCGAAAGCACCCTCTTACCAGTAGTCGCTCAGGTTTACGTGTATGAACAATACGGCATCGACATAACTAAACAGGCCGTCGTCGACGAGAAAAGAGCAGTGCTGGACGCCTGTAACTTTGTAGCTGTTTCAGGTTTGTATTACGCGCCGCATACTCGACAATGACAGGTAATGCACTGTTGTGTGCATGTACCAGTAACCTACACCAGAGTCCAGCATGCCATTTTGCCCCTGAAGCGCTGGATCCGCTGAGCTGATTGAACCTTTTAAGCCATCTCGACTCCTAGTTCACACTCCCCGGTGATGCTCGGAATATATTTCGCTTAGATAGGCCAGTTGTGGGAACAGAACACACAAAGCCGTCGAAACGTGTGGTCTGAAATCCGCAGGGACTTGAAATTCGGTCAATGCGGGCGCGAATGATCCGTCAGCATCCGTAGGTCGAGTTCAACACGTTGATCTTGCCATTGACTGCGCTGGTCTATCACCACAAACGCCATATTCTTGATTGGGCTGCCACGTGATGATCCAGGTCATGGCAAAGATCTTGTGGAGGTCAATGACACCTTGGCTTCGACGGGACGTGCACGCGGTGACCCACGCAAAGGAGACTTTCCAAACGTCACCTTTCATCGCAATACACGTCCGACGCGGGGACAAAATCAGACAAAACAGTAACCTTTGGCAAGATGCGGAGGTACGTACGTCGGGTGCTGACATGTCAATGAATATAACGGCGTCAAGGTTATGACATGGTGTTTCAAGCTATATGTCTTAAAACACCAATTTCTTCCAGCCACGCGATCGGTTGTCTTACTTCAAGAAGTGCCATGTGAATACGCGTGCATGAACGAGGAACCGCCAGCCTTTTGTCCTCCTGATCGCGTGGTTCATTTCCCCTCAGGCGTACTTGGCCGCGGCTCTGAACTACCTCGAGGCCCAGCCTACTCTGACTCCAGCGGACAGAATAAAAGGCATTTGGGTGGCCTCGGACGACGAAAGCGTGGTGAAAGAGATACGCTCCCTCGCCCACGCGTATTTTCCAAATGTACGCAACGAGGACATTGTTTACGTCGCCGGTGGAGTGCCGGGCGGGGTCCAAATTCCGGACGTAACTACTGTGTCGATGAGACAGGTGACACATTACGGTCTTCTGGAGACGAACACACAACTATATACTTCGAAGTACACGACATCACCCCTTGCCCACATTTCATAGGACAGTAACGCTATTACGGAAGGCCATAGAAATCAGGACCAAAAATTGTGAGTAAAAACAGTGGAATATATAGGTTTTTGTGCATATCGTGGGTCCTGATTACCATGGCCCTCCGTAATAGGTTTCAGTTCACGTCAACGATAAATCCTCGTTATGGTGGTTCTGTTTATTATGGCGTGAGTAAAAACGGAGACGACCTCCCGGCCGGCTGCTATGTATTGATGGAACAGCCAGCCGTTCAAATCAAACCTACCCCCACACAAGAGCACCTATTTCCCACCTAGCCGGCAAACGTCAACAACGACCGTGGTGATACTTTAGGACCTTGAAAAAATACGGAGCCTTGTGCAGGAAAATTCTTCTGTTTTTTTAAGCACACGTTTTCGAGAGGAAGGCATTTAGTCGAGCCGAAAGTACCGATTGAATAGGAGTCATGCTGTGTTAGGAGCAGTATGTTTGGGCATAGACATTGTTGACTGCCGAGGATCTTCAACGGTAAAACGATCTCATGTTCTTGGAGCCCTGTTTTTACTAGAGAAAATGTATGTTTCACACATTGGACTGATAAGATCTTCATTTCATTATCTAGATATATCGGGGAATAATAACACAGTTAAGTGGTCAGGGTCAACTCTCAATGAGGTTGTCAGGGTTAACCTAAGGGTGCGCGAAGGGTGAACCCTTACTTGAACAGTCAGGGTTAACCCTCAGTTGGGGTGTCAGGATTGTAGGGCTGGGCTATTTGATGTGCGCACGCAAGTATGTTATGCGGTAGTTGCAGATGATAACAATAAACACGCATTGTGTGTTCGTTCACATTAAAACTGATTTTTGCACCCATCTGCACCCAGCACAACCAGTGTCCGTGCCGATGCCTATAATAGAGAGACAGCTCTGTGGTCACAAATTGCAAGACAGAAATAAACAATTCAAATACAGCAAAACTATTAAATGGAGAAGTAAACATAAAAAGGGTAATAGAAGCCGAAACGGGGCAAGCATTATCATCCACCACAGTGACAGTAAAAACATCACCATTTGATGCTCCTGTAACGATTGGTGTGGGGCTGGTGTTGTCATCAAAAACACCTGTTCCATTAGTCACCCAGGAGTAATCATAATTTGGATTTGCCCCAATTAATGTTCCTCCTCCTCCTGTGGCAAAAAGTGGAACATCTGCATCATCACAAAGCGGTGGGATAGGACTAATGGTGGCAGTGACTACCGGCGGTTGTGCAATAGCTGTTGTAAATGTTTCAGAGCAATTATTGTTATCTGTAATCACAACAGTATAAGTACCTACGCTGAGTCCTGTCAAATCCTGAGTGCTATAAGGTCCACCTGGTCCTGTCCAGGCGTAAGTGAGTGGGGTTGCTGAACCTGCGCCTGGTATGAGGTCTATCATTCCATTGATTAATCCATTACAAGTAATATCTGTTGGTGTAAGTGTAGCGGCAGGCAAGGCATTTTCTGTAACCGTAATACTTTCTGTGGCTGTACAGCCTGGTGAGCCGCTATCTGTTACGGTTACGGTGTAGGTCCCTGGTGAACTTGCAGTAATTGTAGCTCCTGATGCTGAGCCAGTTGGTGTTGTCCAACTATAGGTAAAGGGCGCGCCATTACCACCTGAGCCTGTTGCGGTCAGCGGTACATTTCCACCTACACAAAATTCAGGATTGGTGGGTGAGATATTAACGCTTGGTGTTGCCGGATCTGTAAGTATGACTACATCACTTATTTCACAATCCCCTACATGCACGGTGACTGTATAAATACCTGATGCAAGATCATTAAAAGTGCCACTGGATTGTTGTGCGCCATTGTTTATACTATAAGTAATACTATTTCCATTTCCTCCAGTGACTACAATAGAACCATTATTATCATCACAAGTTGGTTGTGTAACAGATGTGTTGATAGTTGGGGATAATACAGTGACTGTTTGCGAAGCAGAATCATTGCAATCTAATCCATTATCCCATTCGTAAGTTATGGTGTGTGTACCTGGTCCGGCTACATTAGGATCGAAATAACCGTATCCACTATTAAGATTAGTGACACCAGGTCCAGAAAATATTGCGGTACCAGTAATTGGTCCGAAATTTATTGTAATGCATTGTCCTGCTGTTGTGAATACCAGTGGATTTGTCACTCCATCTACCAGTACTGTTCCGCTAGCAATATCGTAAATATTATAAGGTAAAGTTCCATCTCCAAAGCTATCGCAAAATTGAATAGAGTAGGTTTGCCCTGCCTCAA
>JAYJMJ010279887.1:0-11823 GCA_036873875.1 Laminaria ephemera
GGGACCCAGCACCAAGACTCTCCGCGACGACATCTCCGCTACCTCTGCCGGCTCCGAACGTAGGGTGGGCCTAACATTGCTCTATATATATATGGTGCTGCTGCTACTACAAGCACAACGGCATACCACACTCCCCCCTGTCTGTCGTGTTAGACGTGTGTGTACCTCTCCGTGCAGCGTGTGTGTGCGTATTGCCTCTGCTGTGCTTGTCGCTATTATACTGCTATCCTTTGTCTACTGTTTTTGCTGCTGCTGCTGCTGTGACGCTGCTTGCTGCTGCTGCTGGTGTCGTTGTCTATATGTTGCTGCTACCGCCATCCTCTCTGTGGCAGCTACTACAGGCACTCTCATTTTTTTGCTTCCGCCATTGATGATGTACCCTCCCCATCTCACGTGTGCCCCTACGGTCTATCCATAGGTCACTGTAATATAGTCATTGCCGTGCATACTACTGCCAACAGCAGCAGCATAAAACACGCACTCGTGTCTATCATACAGTTATTCAGTGAGGGTCCCACTTTAGTGCGGTACCGCCCTACAGTATAGTAGTGGGACTCAGTATAGTGCAGTACCACACTATTTAATAGAGTCTCATACATACGATTTTTGTGTATGATTCATCCACGTATCATATATATGTAATATATGCACGTGTTCACTGTTCAGTATCGCGAAATACGGTAGTCTGAACTGCTGCGGTACATGTGTTGCAGTACCAGTATTTCACAGCTCGGGTACTGTATAACGTATAACAATAGATTCAGATTATGCATCCGTTATCCAATTATTATATCAATCACCGAAGGTTATGACGATCGTAGCCCAAATCTATAGCACTGCTGTCGGTACAACAGTACAACAGTACATACAGTAATGTTAAGCTGTAAAGCATATCGCTGCTGAGCTCTGTTGTATTGGCGTTGTGTTGGTACTACTGCTACCCTGTACCGTACTGCTCTACGCAATTACGCGGAGGCGTGTGCCGTGTAAGACAAAGACCGCTAAAACCCAAAACAAAAGATCGTGGAATGAAGTCGTGACTACTGAAGCAAATTTCACCGCAGTAAAGGGGAACCCCGAACTAAAGTGGACCGCACTAAAATGGGACCTCCACTGCTGTATAATGCATTAATTCCGGGCGTTTTTTTTGTTATATTAGTGTAAACCTTGCGTCACCTGCGTTGCTTCGCCCCGACCTACGCGTGTAACCTACACTCCGAAGGGATATCTTGTACCAGGTACCTGGTATCTTTTATATGTTTGACTTCCCTTCCTTCCTTGAACGTTTTTTTTTCCCATGCCTTATTTTTGCCGACGAGTTCGGCTTACAACCACACATCAATGACCCTTTTTTATAAACAATTAAAAAATACACAACAGCTGTGAGATCTAGGATTTCGTCGAAACTCATCTTTATAAGTTGTGTGTGATACTCCGATCGCGCGTGTTACGGGTTGTGTATGTCCTCATGAAGGATATAGGTCGGCGACTCACCTTTTGTCATGCCGTATCCCCGAAAAATTCGTGTGGCGACCAAAGAGAAATGACGCTTTTTTGTTACCATATTGTGTTGTCGACGGTTTCGTCCCACGACTGAACAGAAGCGACTCGTTTGGAGAGGTCGTATTGCCGGCAGTTTCGTGTCGCCACCCCAGAGAAATAACGTCCTTTCAATATTGTGTTTCGTGTCTTACTGCCGACGGTTTCAGCTCGTGACCATAAAGCCAGAACGCCTTTTATCTTGTTGTCGTGTTGCCGTAAAGTTGGCGCGACCCCGGGCGATGCGGATAATATCGTGCTGGAGATGCAGATGATGGTGCAGCGATCCCAGAAACGAAAAAATTGTTCAGCCCCAAACGATGATGCCCCGGCGAACCCGAGAAGCTTTGTTCTAGAAGTCCTACGTAACGATGATGCTCAGCGATACCGTCAGCCCTAAACGACAGATGATGTGGCAATGCAAGAAGGCGTTCTCCCCTGGCAATCTCGAGAGATATTGCTGACTATGGTCTGATTCCGAACGCCACTTCTTCTCCAGCGACCCCGCGTTGCTGTTGTTGTGGCGATCCGGAAGCTGTGACAGTCCCAGCGAACAGTGCTGGAAACATTCCGGGAGGTGCCATTCCGGCAATCTCTTTTTTGGAAGGTTTTCTGCCCATCACCGCGGGTCCCGCGTTTGTCGTAGGCGTGATGGCGACCGGGAGAGTCGCCACCTTGTCCATTACCAAGTACAGGATACCATACTGTTAGATGCCCACCATATTAACCACTGAGCTAGCAGGTCAGCGCTGACTGACTAACTCAGTGGTTATAATGCATCTCTAACAAATACCTGGTACTAACTACCGGGTCGCTTGTAGGTCCTACTTGGCGCTGTCGAATGCGACCTGGCGTTGCAGCAGGGTCCCCCAGAAGTGCCCAGCAAACCGGGTGTTCGCAGCGGTGCTGCCGTACCCTCTTCCTTTTCTTCCGGTTGAATCGTTTCCTCCGTTGTCGTGGCCTGACGTTCCATCACGGCAAGCATGTCGGGGCGATGCATGCTGTAAATGAAACCTGATGTTTGTAGAAGTCTCGGATGTCTTCGGGTTTCTCTCCTGTGTCTGACTTAATTCCTCCTCCGGCATTTGTGAATTTGCCGTTGGTGCTGCTGGTAACCTTCTCCACTGTCACAGCAGTGCAGTCGGCCGACGATGTACGATGAAGTCACTTACAGCAGCAAGTACTAGATGTTGCCGCTCGCAGCAACTCCAGATAGATGGCAATGATCTTGACAGCTATGTAGCGGAGCTCGCAGTGGAAGCAGTAGCTCGGGCCTCAGGTGTAGTATTTACTCAACGCACCTCGTGGCCTGCAGCTCTGCATTGCTTACTACGCGAGTTGACGCTCATAACCTATTGGCGAGACGCTCGCATGCGGCTTGTGATACGCAAGCAGCAGCTCAGGGCTCAGGCGTAGTCTTTACTCGACGTACCTCATGGCCCGCAGCTCTGCAGTGCTTACTGCGCGAATAGAGGATCATAACCTATAACGTTGGCGAGGCACTCGCATTTGGCTTGTGATATGGAAGAAGCAGCTCGGTTCTCAGGCGCAGTCTTTACTCCACGTACTACCTCGTGGCCCACAGCTCTGCAGTACTTACTATTACATTGGCGGGATACTCACATGTGGCTTATGAAACGGAAGCAGCAGCTCGGGCCTCAGGCATAGTCTTCACTCGGCGCACCTCGTGGCCCGCAGCTCTGCATGCAGTGCTTACTACGCGAATCGAGGCTCACAACCTATTGGTGAAGTACTCGCATGTGATTTGTAATACGGAAGCAGCAGCTCGGGGCTCAGGCGCGGTCTTTACTCGACGCAACTCGTGGCCCGCAGCTCTGCATTGTTTACTACGCGAAGCTCATAACCTAATATATTGGCGAAGTACTCGCATGTGGCTTGTGATACGGAAGCAGCAGCAGCTCAGTTCTCAGGCAATCTTCACTCGACGTACCTCGTGGCCCGCATCTCTGCAGTGCTTACTATGCGAACCGAGGCTCGTAGGCTATTGGCAAGATACTCGCGTGTGGCTTGTGATACGGAAGCAGCAGCTCGGTCCTCAGGCGCTACCTTTACTCCACGTACCTCGTGGCCCGCAGCTCTGCATAGAGTGCTTACTACGCACGTAGAGGCTCGTAACCCATTTGTCGAGATACTTGCGTGCAGCTTGTGTTACGACTGCTTAGTCACGCCAGAAAGTTTGCAGAAGAGGGGAGCACTCAGTCGCAGTCACCCGACTGGTGGCACGAGCCGGCTCCGCATCCATCATATCTTCTCGTTGCCGCCGGTTTCGTCTCGCGACAAAACAGGAACAACGTTTTTTTTTGTAGCAAATGCCGACGGTTCCGTCCGGCGACCATAGAGAAGTGTCGCCTTTTGTCGTGTCGTATTGTATTGCCGACGGTTTCATCTCAGGACGGTTTCGTCGCGCGACTCCAAACCTCCCCAAGAAGACCTGTGCGCGCCCGACGCTCCCTGGCCGGGCCTCGACGGGCGCTGCGGCCATCCTTTCCAGGAGGTCCAGGTCGATGTCTTCGTCGCCGAAAACATTCTGTCGGAGTACACATTTGTTGTCGTTGGCATGCGCAAGGATTTGTTCGAGGTACGTACGGTCGACGACGCCGATCGATAAATACCGCCCTGTTTATCATGTACTATGTCGTATCGCGGATGGTTTCGTCTGGCAACCACAAATAAATGTCGCCCCTTGTATTTGAATCATGTCTTTTTTGCCGACGGTTTAGACTCGCCACAAAACAGAAAATACGACGTTTTTTTATGTCGTAAATGCGGGCGATTTTGTCTACCGACCACAAAGAAGCATCGCCTTTTATCTTGTCGTATTCTATGGCCGACAGTTTCGTCTCGGGACTGTTTCGTCTCGTGACCACGGATAAATCAAGCCTTGTTAGTACTTATCACGTCGCGTATCGCCGACGGTATTGTCTGACAACCACAGAGCAATATCGCCCCTTGTATCTGAATCATGCCTTCTTGCCGGCGGTTTTGTCTCGCGACCAAACAGAAATAACGCATTATTAATGTCGCAAATGCCGACGGTTTCATCTCTGGACTGTTTCGTCTCGGGACCACCGATAAATAGTGAAAATCGCCGTTTTTATAAACCAATCTATCACCTCGTTTGGGCTGGTCGGTGTCACTTGCCTGGTTACTTGCGCGGTGGCTAGTGGCTAATTAGTTTTCTTTAGTTTTCAAAGAGTGTTTTATGTTTTACCTGGTGTACGAGTAGCTCATAGGAATGCCCGCTTTCCCCCTTTTCAACTTGCGACACCCCCGGGATTTCAAGACAGCCACATCCCCAAGGGGAACCTTTTAGTATCATGTATCATGTCGTATCGCCGACGGTTTCATCTGGCGATCACATGGAAATAACGCCTTTGTATATGTTTATCATGCCATGTTGCCGATGGTTTCGTCTCGCGACAAAACAGAAACAACTATTTTTTGTACGTCGTGAATGAATGCCAATGGTTTCGTCTGTTGACCATAGAGAAGAAGCGTCGCGTTTTACCATGTCGAATTATTTCCCACGGTTTCATCTCGGGACTGAACAGGCACGACGCATACACGGCATTGTTTTTGTTAGAGATGCGCTGACTGCTAGCTCAGTGGTTATTATGGTGTATCTCTCACAAAAACACAATCTGGGATCCGTCTGGCTGTTAAGCCTGGACCTCAGATTTACCAAAGGGTTTTGTATATATATCTAATAGTTTTTGTTTTCAGGACGTACGAGTATTGCCGACAATTTCGGCTCGCGACCATACACCAACAACGCCTTTTGTCATGTCGTATCGCCGACAGTTTCGTCTGGCGACCACGGAGAATTACGAAATCACACTCTTTTATGATGCCTTACTGCCGACGGTTTCGGCTCGCGACGTTGGATCTGTACTACACAGATCCTGCACACCATATCATAATGACAGGTATAGGATGTAGATGATCTAGATAATCTAGATCATGATCTGTCCGATGTGTGAACGTTTTGAAATGGAAAATATCACCGGCCATCAATCGGTCCGTGGTCGAGGTGGGGCAATGACATGATTCATGCTGCGGCAGGGGTGTGCCTTTCTTTTCTGAGGCTCCTCGCTTGTGGAGCTCCATGCCTAACCCCAAACCTGACGGCGAGAAATCACGAAAGTGCAACCCGATGAACAATCCCATGACCTAGGAAACGTAACGAATAATATTGTAAAATAAAAATATTATTCCAACGTTTACGAGTGATCGACGTTGAAGCTCGTGCTGCGCATTGTCGAATGGCAAACATAACACCAATATTGGGTAGTTTTGTTAGTTGAGGAGCCCCGTCAGCCGAAAATATTTCGGCCAAAAAACGGTATACCCTGTGGAACTCTCCCGGCCATCTTGGGGGCGGGAAACTAATCTCCAGCTCTCTCGGAAGCAGATTTTCTTTATTGGGCCCGCTCACCGAGCCAGCATCGCAAAACCAACCGTCTGTACAGCCGGATGTGAAGCGGCGCTGCATAGCGGGAGCTTTCTCGAGGTACAGCCGTGGTCCCGCGTTAGTGCTGTACCCTTTAGTGCGGGGCCCCAGTTTAGTGCGGTGAAAATTGCGTGTCACGACCTCGTCCTACAGAGAACCCCACTACCCCGGGATAGTGCGGGGTCCCCCTTTAGTGCGGGTATTGTCACCTGGCAAGGCACCGCACCAACAAGGGACCACCACAGTAACGGCGATCGTTTTCTGGCTCTCGGCTACGGCTGCGTGCCTCGTGCTGACTGGCTCCGCCGTTACAGCACTACTACGGTGCTCCCCAATGGCGCCCTTTCTGGGTACAAAGGCGACGACGGCTTTTTGTAGTGGATCGAGAAAATCAGCGCGCGTACGGCCACCGATAGGCACTATTTGGTGCGTTTTCTGGACGACCCGGGACCGATCAAGCTTCTGCTCTCTCCGGCTCGTTACATAACGCCTACAGGGGCCATTCGGGGTTCTTGGTGTCTGCAAATCCACTTGGCTAGTGCTTTTGTACGGGGGATCCAGCGCAATGTAGACGAATCTCGAGGCGCAGACGTGGATAACTGACTTTCACGCTACCGCTACACTCGATTGCTCTCCTGTTTTTCTGGGTTTTGGAGGTTTTAGTTCTTCGTGTAATGGTTCGTTTCCCCGACTCGGTTTCGATGTCGTTTCTGCTGGGGAACGAACGATGTCCACCACGATTCGCGTGCCAACTTCCTCAAAATGCTGGCAATTATTCGTTGAACCTTGCTGAAGGTAGCTCGACCGACCTTTAGGCCGAGAGGCTTGAAAGAGTATAAACAGGGTGTTTGCCATGTACCAACTTTGGTTGGGTAGGAGTTGGGTAGGAAAACATGTAGCAATAGTATTGAAACCGTCGAACGTCACAATCCAAGGCCAACCCAACGCACGAAATATCAACGAAACAATAGGTTAGAAATACGTTTTCCGACCATTTTTTTATTTTCCATCTAATTTTCTCGTGGGTTGGTTGGCCTTGGCTTATGACATTCGTCGGTTTCAATACTGGTTTTACATTTGTTCCAGCCCGACAGAGGTTGGAAATTGCAAACACCCTAACGATAGTCTTGTATTAGTTCGTACAAATAAAACACTTCGCAACCGTCAACCTCCGTATCTGATTGGCTAACATAATATCAGCATAATCTAACATCGATTGTAGAGACTAACGAACAGTAATGTGAGGGGTAGTTTTGGCGAATTTCGCGTACAAAATGTTATGGTTTTGGCTATACCTCGTGTTCGACCTCAGCGTTTTGAACCGTTACCGTTGGACGCACGCGTTATTCCTTGTTTTTGTATCACCGACCCGCCGTCCCCCACTAATGTTGGAGGTGTTTCTGTTAGGAGTAGGGACGATGCTCCGTCTCGAAAGGGATGCGTGGTCAACGGTCAAATGACTAAGGCAAGAAACAAATGAGTACGCCCCCCCCCTACACTCACAGTCGGCGGCGATCCGTTAGTCTGCCCGCTTATGTTCATGCGTTCGTGCTCGTTTATTTTTCGTCCCACCGACCACCCCCCGCTAAGAACCGGGGGCGGTCTGGGTAGCCTGGTTGCTCATACTGCGGCACAGGACTGTAGCTTGGTGCTCTACCTTTCTCAACGATGCATTTCCGCATCCCCCCTCGCTGGCATGTCGCGAGCTGCAGTAGTAGTGTAGTTCCGTTCT
Source organism: Laminaria ephemera (assembly GCA_036873875.1). Taxonomy (NCBI): domain Eukaryota; class Phaeophyceae; order Laminariales; family Laminariaceae; genus Laminaria; species Laminaria ephemera. The sequence goes on from JAYJMJ010279887.1 coordinate 7,743, forward strand.
CCGAATGCATTATCGCCCCCCCCCCTCTGCAATCGCTAGGGGTGTAGCGGTAGCTAGTGTTTCGTCCGTTTTTCGAATGCATTTTCGCCCCCCCCCGCATGAGCGCCCAAATGTTGGAGGTGTCTCGATTAGGAGTAGGAACCGTGCTCCGTCTCGACAGGGATGCGCGATCAATGATCAAATGACATAGGCAAGTAACAAATGAGTACCCCCCCCCACGTTGGGGACATGGCGACAGTTTGCGTCTTCCTGGTTTCACGTCGCTACCACAGCGGACTAACGCCCTTGTTTTAGTCTAGACTACACATTTTCTTTTTTATCGTGACTTCTTTTGCCGACGGTTTCATCTCGCGACTACGTAAGCATTTTTTTTTTTCTTATCGCATTGCAGGCGGTTTCGTTTCGAGGCCGCAGATGTTATCGCCGTTTTATTAAGCCTTATCACCGACGGTTTCGTCTTGCGACCTTTTCATCAAATAAATACTGCATTTTTCAATTTTTACACCGCATCACCTGCATCATCTCGAAACAAATGTTTTCACCTCCGGATATTTTCGATCCACGGGCGGGCGGGGTGGGAGTGACATGCCAGAAAAAAAACGTGCGAACTGTACCATCGTATTTTGGCCCAGAACTCCTCATGACGAGCTGCACTGTACGCTACGTCGTATGCGAATAGGGCTGATACTTTTTCTGCCCGGAAAGCTCAAACTGTAAGAAAAAGAACTGCCTCTGCCTTGATTGAGAACGCGCAGAGGCGGGTTCGGTTCTTGCATAAACCTCGCGGGTAATTTGTATGGGCGCTCGTCGTGGCGGCGTTATGTTAGGCAGCAATGACTCATGACTGACTCTGTGTCATGACTCACATGCCTCGCGACTGGTGGTGATTGGTGATGTCTTGACGAAACATTTTGCCTACTTTTTTTGTTTTGACAGCTGCGTATTGTGCGTATTCGAATACGTATCATATTCCAGTACCGGACTCAGACCATAACATTGTGTACGCGAAGGTCGACTTCAGCGGTCGTTGTGCACCCAACCGACAAGCGCGAAAGGACCTAAAAGACCGATCGTTCGATCGGCAGTTTTTTATGTCCAACGGGGAGTGTCGTTTGCGAGTAGTTGCGAGAGTCGTATCCACTCTCAACCAATCTACTCAGCCCAAGACCATGTCTGACGTAGCTGACGTTTTCACCATGACCATACTCGATGCAGTAGAAGTAGAGGTACCAACTGAACCACGCCGTCACCGCAAGCGTGGATGGAGCGAGTCGGCCGAAACCTCGGTCGCTTTTCAAATAGCATGGACCGCGAGGGAGGATGCGCGACAGCTCGTGCGCACCCCCCCCCGGAAAAATATCGCGTAGAAGACGTTAAGGACGGCGTGCGCGACCCTGCGCAAAGTGATAGACACAGGGGTACATAGTTATTTCGAAGAGTATGTTGCTGAAACGGAGAAATTACTCGCCGAAAACGACCAGCGGAGTTTCTACAAGCACTTGAAAGGCACGGTCGGGATGGGAGGGAAGAAAGCCACGAGTGAACAATTCGTTAGGGATGAGGATGGTACATTGTTACGGGACAAGGTGCGCATTCGTGAACGATGGGCGGGGTTCTTCTCTAAACTCCTGAACACAAAATCGCTGACGCTCGACCCCACCATCATCGAGCTATCCCCCAAACGACCGTTCGCACTATCGCTTGGAGATGAACCCATTATCGACGAGACGACGGGGGAAATCCGGAGTATGCCGAATTGGAAGGCGGCAGGGCCAGACTGCCAGCCGAATAGTTGAAACTCGACTGTCCCGAATTCACCCGTTGCTTTCACAGCATCCTTGTCAATGTTACGAAAACGGGTAATGTCCCCCAGCAATGGAAAGATGCGACCATCAAGGTCCTTCACTAAAAGAAGGATCTCGTTTTGATTGCAGCAAAATACAGAGGGATTTCACTTGTTGCCCATGCAGGCAAGGTATCGTTAAAAATCGTCGCGTCCCGCCTTAGCAACTACTTCGAAGAAGGGGGAATCCTCCCCGAGGAACAGTGCGGCTTCCGTCCGGCGCGATCAACAGGGGATATGCTGTTCGTCGTGCGCCGACTGCAAGAACTCGGACGAGAGGGAAAAATCCTCTTGTACATGTGCTTCATCGACCTGCAGAAAACGCATGACTCTGTCGACCGAGAACTACTACTGTGGGAAGTGCTCGCACGCTTCGGTGTACCAGCGAAGATGCAGTTATCCGCCAGTTCCATGACGGCATGCGGGCTCGCGTACGTACGGACGACGGTGAGCACTGGGATTGGTTTGACGTTACGCAGGGGCTTCGGCAGGGTTTCGTGCTATCGCCGTTACTGTTCAACATGTTCTTCGCCGCTGCGTTACACGTTATCCTCGTTCGCTTCAGCGAGGACGAAGGTATCGTGCAGAACCTAGTCCACCTCGATGACGATAGGGCGGGCAGTGACGAGGAACCACTGGCATGCGTGCGGAGGGCCGTGTGGGGCATGCTATACGCCGACGACGCAGGCATTGTTTCGAAATCGGCAGAGGGGCTTGCTAAAATGATGACAGTCATTGTGACCGTCTTCGAAGCAGCAGGCCTCACGGTTTCGGAAGAGAAGACGGAGACCATGCTGCTGCAAACACGGGGTCTTGCATCCCGGGCTCCACCGTTCGTCATCGAAGCAGCAGGTCAGAGGTAAAAACAGACAATGCAGTTTCTATACCTCGGCGGCGTTATCCACGAAGACGCTGAAGTCATGGTTGAGATCGAGCGACGTGTCCGGCTCATGAGGGCATGCTACAAGCGGCTCGGTCCAGAGCGATACGATATGGCGACCGTCCCGCTCAGCCTGAAGGTCCGCATGCTGAAGGCCGAGGTGATTGAGACCCTGCTGTACGGTTGTGTGACGTGGACCCTCAACGCGAAACACTATGACAAGCTCCAAAAGGCACACCTCGAAGTTCTTCGGCGAGTCCTTGGCTTCCAGCGTCGTGCCGATCACACCAACCTCTCGTACGCCAAGGCCCTCAAGAAGACGAAATGCGGGAGCATCGAAACGACCATCTGGAAACGGTGGCTCTTCTTCGCGGGGGCAATGGTGCGGCAAAGCGAGGGACGATTACCCAGTCGGATGATGTTTGCGCAGATAGCCGGTGGGAAAAACCCGGGACCAGGTGGACCACCGAACAACTGGCTCAGAACCTTGAGAGACGACCTCATCCATTTTCGATCTACCGAAGGCTTCACGGAAGACTCCCCACGATGGTTTGGAATTGAAACCGTACTGTGGGTCCATGCAGCAAAGAAGGCGGGCAAGTGGTACCGGGGGGTCCTCGAAGCAGCCAAACGGTTCATGGCCAGTTGGCACGTAGAGGAGGCAAACAAGAGCTCGGAGCGCCACGCAGTCCGGCTGCTTGGCGCCCAAAGCCAAAGGGGAGGGGATAGGGAAACCGCGGTGGAAGAAAGCAAGAAGGAGACGGCAGACAGGGTAGCAAGGCATCAAGCCGACTAGTAGGTAGAACCTGTCTGCGTAACTTGAAACTGCTGCGACTACGTCGAATCTGATTCGTTTTGGCCTTGGTTGAGAGCCTGTCGCTTGCCTGTGGTGGTTTTGTTTTGTTTTGTTTTGTTTTTGTTTTTTGCTTTTGGGTTGCCTGCTCCATCTCCCTCGGGGGGGCTTGCCGGCCGATACTTTCGGTATTACCACCGCCGGAATGCTGGTTCATGCTGAACCGGTTTCCCTTTTCATCCCTTTTGTCCCTTTCTTCGTCCCTTTTTCCTTTTTCTTTTTGGCCTGCCCTTTCTGTTTCCTTTTGGGTACCCTTGGGGGTTATGGAGGCGACGATGTCGGTATGGACACTGCCGTCGTTAGATACAGTAAGTAGAGGACAGACCAGGCAGCAATACTCCTAACCCTTTAGTAGTTGCATTCGGAACCCAGTTTGGGTGCTGCCCCGACGCCGGCTGGGTGATGTCATATGCTTTGTCGTTGCTGTGTTTTTATAAAAAATTAAAAATACACTCCAGCTGTGAGATCTAGGATTTCGTCGAAACTCATCTTTGCAAGCTGTGTG
>JAYJMJ010279895.1:0-11822 GCA_036873875.1 Laminaria ephemera
GTCGGGCTTGGCAAACGAATCAAGCATCGCCCCGCACAGCTTTCAGGCGGTGAACAACAACGCGTAGCTATCGCCCGTGCAATTGCCAGCAAGCCGGGATTGCTCCTTGCTGACGAGCCAACGGGGAATTTAGACTCTGCTACAGCGAGAGAGATCATGCAGCAGTTGGTTGCATTTTCCGATGAAAACAAAACGGCAATTATTCTTGTGACTCATGACGAAGAGTTGGCTCATGAATTTGCCCACCGTATCGTCAGACTTGCTGACGGCGTCATCGTGGAGTCAGCATGAGCTTTCGTGATCTTCTGATGTCTGCTCTTAGTAGTTTGGCCCAACACAAGCTGAGAACTCTGTTGACGCTTTGCGGAGTCGTGCTCGGCGCACTCCTTTTGTTTGTTAGCTTGTCTGGTGGGATAGGTGTCATTCGAGCAGTTAATTCACGGCTGGGTGTTGATGAGCGTCTGATGGAAATCTCCGTCAGAAGTGGAGAGCTTGTCGAAGAGGTGACGGTTGAGGCTGCCAAGGCCGCAGGATTCACGCAAGATATGTCTGACGAACGTCGGATTCGAATTGCCAGAGCCAGCGGAGTTGGTGGACGCAAACCTGTCACTCTCAATCTTGAAGAAGTTGAGAAGCTCAAAAAGTTGGAGCACGTGCAAGCCGTATGGCCAAACTATCAAGTGCCAGTCACGGCAAATGTAGACCAAGCTTCGCATTGGATTGGCCGTTCAATTGCTGGTGTCGCGCCAAATAAAGACTTGGGTGAGTTTATCATCGAAGGGAATTCGTTCAGCAGCCCATCGGCCCATGAAGTCGTCGTTGGGGAACTGATGCTATATCACTTGGGTATTCGAGACGACGACGCGTTGAAGGCCGTGATTGGTTCGAAAATTAAACTCGTGATTGGGAATGCTGAGCTTTCCAAGAAAGCCAACTTGTTGTTGGAGTTAGAACTGAATCCGTTGCGTGTTCATAAAGACGGTGAATCTATTCAGGCCCAAGAGTTGCGAGACGAGATCGCAACAGAGTTGAGTAGCCTGGATGAACCACTGCTGGAGTATGTGATCGTTGGAATCGCGAGAACGCCAACGCGAGATGATATGCGACATCATCCTTGGTTCGCGACTAAGTGGTCGCGTATCATGGCACCTCAGGAAACCGTTGCCGAGGTTTGGTACGCTCACAACAAGAAGCCGATGAGTCGGCGATTGTCAGCGGTGGTCCGTGTTGACGCAGCTGAAAATGCGGTTCGGTTGGAAAGTGAAATTAGCGAAAAAGGTTTTAACACCGTTTCACTTTCGAAACTTGCGATGCAAATTCGAACGGCAGTTTTGCTGGTCACTGCCATTATTGCTTCCATTGCTGCTGGAGCCTTGTTCATATCCGGGATTGGGATCACCAACACAATGATTATGAACGTGATGGAAAGGCGCAGGGAAATCGCGATTATGAAATCGATTGGCGCTCAAGACACTGATATCAAGCGAATGTTTTTGGTTGAAGGTTTACTGATTGGAATTATCGGCGGCCTGCTTGGCCTGGGGTTAGGAGTGGTGTTGTCTTCGGCCACTAGTGAAGCAATTGGTCGAGTTCTGGAGTCACAACTGAAGGAACCATTTGGCGATCAGATTTTCGCTTATCCGTGGTGGCTGATTGTGCTTACACCAATCGTCGCAGCACTCGTCACGACGATCGCGAGCATGCTGCCGGCGCGTCAAGCAGCTAAAGTTGATCCAATCAAAGCGCTACGCTCTCTCTAAAATTTTGAGATGCGGTGCATTTAACTGATGCCAGAACGCGAGATAAAAAAGAGTCACCAATAGCACGAGTCTTTAGGAATGCAGGCAAGCAAAATTCGTGAAGATGCGCGGCTTTCTCTCTCTCGCTGTTTTGTCAGCAGGAATTGGATGTTGGAAAGGTGTTCAGTCGTGACTCACTCTACGATCCGCCCGAAACCCTATCGAAGGACGCCAAGGTAGAAGCTAAACACTTTCTCTTCGTCTCCATCAGCAGTGCTGACTGGAAAAGCAAAGTCGAATGCCAGTGGAGCACCGATGCCAGCGGCTGGCATGTGGATACGGAATCCGAAACCAGGTGCGACGCGGAAGTTCTCCTTGTTGAGTTCGATCGATTCCTCAACCGTACCAAAGTCGCAGAACACGACGCCCTTGATCATGTCATCGGCCGTGATTGGGAACATATATTCCAATGAGTTAAGCCATTGGAATTCGCCACCGACACGCACACCGCCTTCGACAGGAGCGGCTCCGCGGAAATCAAAACCACGGAGTGTAGAGAATCCACCAGCAAAGTAGTTTTCAAACACAGGTGTCGACGATCCGCTGAATCCAAGCTTGGTTCCGTAGCTGACCGTGTGCCGGCCAGAACCGTCAGGTCGCTCATACAGCAATCGGTAGCGGCGAAAATCCAAGTCTCCACGTGCAAAACTGTAGTCGCCAAAGGCTTGTGAATAAGTCATGGAGAGGTAAGAACCTTCCGTTGCCAAGAACGGATGGTCACGTGTGTCGCGAATCAAGCCAACGTTTCCGAGAAAGAGATTGCTCCGGCCCACGTTGTCGTTAAGTTGCGGTGAAGTGTTAAGTCTCGGGTTAGTGATGTTAACCCGTTCCATGCGAACGCCCGCGCTGATTGACAGGTCTTGGGTCAAACGTCGCCCGATTGCCAAACGGCCACCAAGTCGATTTTCGTCCCAGTCAAAATATTGTCGGTCAAAGTAGTAGGCTGATGCGCTGAAGCTGTAATCCGTTCCCAGCATGTAGGGTTCCGAAAAGCTCACAAGATATCGTTGTACGTTGGCTCCAGGGACCAATTCCAAGCGGAATGTCTGCCCTGCCCCGCGAAACGCAGTTCCGTCGCTGAAGTCACGGAGTCGTCTTGGAAACTTCGTGATGTCAAAGTTCTTTTCATCGATCGTAAATTGACCGACGATTCCGTTGTCCGAGTTATACGCACCGCCAAAATTGATGCGACCCGTTTGAGTTTCGGTTACATAGACATCGATGTCAGCAAAGTTGTCCGGTAACCGAAGGTTCTGATTGAAAGGTGCGTTCTGACCTGTGCCGAAGTCTCCGTTGGGGCCATAGGGCACTGCAGATGCATTTCCGCCGCGCTCAAAAGGTTGGACCAACGAGTTCATTTCGTTCGGCGATCCAATGTTGGGAGAGTTTAGGCCAAAGGACGGTGATACTCCGCCGCCTTGAGCACTGACTTCAGGGTATTGATAGGCAGCCGGTTCCACTCCGCCATTGTTTGGCGCGGTTGCAGGAATTGTCTGCGCTTGTTGAACGGTTCCAAATCCAGGTCCTCTTAAATTTCCACGCCCAGCAGGGGTTGAGCCAATGCCGGATACACTTGAATTCGATCCTGGGTTGGGGCTTCCGTAGCCGAACCCATCGCCATATCCATTAGGTCCATCTGGACTCTGCGCTCGAACTTGAACCCCAGAGCCGCCTGTTTGGTTTGTTGTTTGTGTTGGGCGATAACCTGAACGTTGGACTTGAGTCGTGGCTGACGAGTTCCCGCTATCGATGCCCAGTTCGCTCTTGATGCCCATCTCGTTAGCCATTTGGTCAAACCGCTGGCTTGGCGAAAGGCTTGCAAGATCTCGATCGTATGCATCCAAGATTTGGTTTGTACGTTCCCAGGCAGGAGTCGCACATCCCGCTAACATGGAAATCGAGAGACCAATGAACAGCGTAAGAAATCCGGTCATGCGGGAATGGTTTGTGACCACGTTCGCATCAAGCACAGTGGCTTTACTCTGATAAAGCAAATGTGGTTCTGACAGGTTTTTCGTTTTAGTTGCCATAAACTTGTAGGCTTGAATTCGGTGACTCAAGCGTTTCTTATTTTTGGTTGTACGTTGATCAAAAAGCGTAAGCAGAAATGGAAAGTCGATTCGTCGTTTTAACGAAACGAGTTTCTCGAACCTGAGCCGGAACTTCTTCCAGATCCAGGTGCCTCTGCCATTCTCTGTAAGTCTTGCAGTTCAGGTGGTCGAACGACGATCCGTGGTGGAGCACCGCCAGCTTGTTGGCCGTTGGCAAAAATTTGCGCAGTCGCAAGGCGTCGCTCGCTATTCTTGATTTCGCGGGCGTCGATGAAGTCACCAGGATGAATCGACAGCCGGTTCAGGACAACTTCTCGTTTGGTGATTCCATAGTCGCCGTCATAATGCACATTGACTTTGCCGACTCGATACTGCTTGCCTTCGTCAATGCGATAGACAAGATCGAGCAAGCCTGGTTCTTCTAGAAATCGAGGTTCCGCTTGCACGTCAGCAAACACGAATCCTTGGCTGCCATAAAGATCTCGCAAAGCCACAACGTCTTTGTTCATTTTGGCAACATTGAACTCGGGCGCGTCGTTACCCGGTTTCAGTTTGACGAGAGATAGCAAGTCGTCGGATTTGTAAGAGTCGTTGCCGACAAACGTGACGTTGCGAATTTGATACCGAGGGCCTTCGTTAATAATGAAACGAATGGTCAACCAGCGTCCGTCGTTGCTTTCGTTGATTTCACGGCCAATTTGGGCGTTGAAAAATCCAAGACTCTTGTAGTACGATTCCAAGCGAACGACGTCTTGGTCGATTTCGTTTCGCTTTGCCAAGCCACCAATGATTTTGACTGGGCTCGGTTTTGATTCAATAAAGTGTCGAAGCCGCGCGTCGGTGGCAATTGAGTTGCCTTCAAAGCTGACTTTCCAAATGCGTTGTTGTTGGTCTTCGTGAATTAAGAAGACGATCTTGTTGTCGCTCGTTTCATTGCCTTCCACGATTTCTACTTGCGTTCGCGGAAAGCCTTTCTCTCGATAAAATTCTTCGATCTTTGTTTTGGCCATCCGAATACGATGGACGTCGAGGTGAGTTCCATCGGACAAACCGGACTCTGTTTTAAGTGTTTTGTCGTTGATCCCGCGGTTGCCGATGAATTCGATTTCAGCGACTTGATTTCTCTCCACGACGTCGAATGTTACAATGATGCCATCAGCTGTTCGGTCGATGTAGGGACCGTTAACAGATTGGATTTCGGGCATTCGCCAAAGTTGATTGACGTCTTGTTGGAGTTTAACGGGGTCGTAATATCGACCGGGACGAGTGGTGATGTTGTTTTTTAGGTTGTGCGTTGGCAAAAAATTGTTGCCAGTAAACACAACTTTGGAAATGAGCTGCGTACGATCGACGTTTTCATCGATTGCTTTGATTGGACCATCAAGGGCGCCCATGCGATGGCTTTTTCGGTTCAAGACGCCAGCGGGTCCGCTACTCTGTTGACCGCCGGGGCTTTGATAACGAACCGTTTCCAACGAACTTGTGTCGAGCACTGGATCTGGGATAGGGATGTTCTGGCTTTGCCAAGGAGCAGTTGCTTGGCAACCGCTTACGAGAATGCACAGCAAAACCATGAGAACGCAAGCACGAGGACCACTTGAATTTGGACTGACGTGCGCGCACCTTGGCCGTGTGGCATCTCGGGGTAACGTTTCGCTGCGGAAAAATTGGCTATTTCCACGGAACTTTAGATTGATTCGCTGCACTCGGTCCATCCTTGACCTCGAACTTTAGTTTTTCCTGCGGCTTAGTTACAGAAAGCTAAGAAAAGTGACAAGTCTGAAATCAGGTTTCGCTAGCGAAGCTTTGCCTTTTTCAGTTGCCGTTCCGGCTTCTGACCGGTGTTACGCGTCGGTGAGGAAAGAGTTCGAAAGAGATTCTTGGAAAGGATTGGCTGAGGCAAGTTTGCACATTGCTTGATCGCGAAACGTCAACATTTGATAGCGTGGCGTGTGAACCGGAACCCCAGCGTTTCGACCATGGTTGCCTTGCAATACGCATCCCTCACTCTTTTCAAATGAAACTGAGTCGCAAAGCGACGCTATCCGTTAGCCGTGGGTTTCAACCCAAGGAATACTTCTTTCGCAAATATGAATCGTCGATCAAACTCGATGTGATACTCTTCGAGCTTCGCCTATTTCGGCGTGGTGATTAGGCATGATGAAGACTAGAAGTGGAACAGATGTCGTCGCGTTGCGACTCGTGCGAACATTTCCGCTGAAACCGTGGGTTAAAATCCACGGCGATCGGATGACGTCGCTTTGCGACTTGCGAGTTGGAACGGCCAAGTCCGTCGGCGATGCTTTAAAGTACAACCATTGCCTAAGTGCCAATAGACTATGGTCCAAACGGCAAAGTTCATGAGCCGGAGCTTTGTCGTCCCAAACTCAATGAACTAAACAATTGCTGCTTGCAACTCTGAGCCAAGTTGATCGAGTTGCGACAAGTCATAGCCGTCTCGAACGCCGAGTCTGAACGACAATAGAATCGTTTGTGGTTCCGGCGATTCTGTTGGAAACCGATTGAGGACCCCCATCTTCGCCCGAACGATATCGACATCGTGATGGGTTAGCAAATTGGAAGCGGTTTGAAATACGAGCTTTTCATCTTCGTGCCTGGTAGCGAGCGTGAACCGGGGCATGTCGGTACCGTCTTCTAACTTGGGCCACCAATGGACGACGGTTTGTTGTGAGTCTAGATGACGGTAAGCTTCGAAGAGTTGCGGTAGTCGCATGGCGGTTTGTTCGCCGGGTCGAAAGCTGGCAAAGCTATTCATGAAACGTTCGGCTTCTTCTTCGCTGCAACCAACTTCAGCGACCAACGTTGAGCTTAGCGCAGGGTTGTTGGCAGCATGATTCAAACTTGTGCCGGTTTCTTCTTCTGGTTCCAAATCAAAAATATCGATGATGAAATCGTATGAGTCTGATGTATACACGTTCGCGCGAACGATCGTTCGGCCTGTTGGAAGCCGGTCAAGAATCTTGGCAAGTTGTCCACGGTAGTTTTGCCGGCCAATGACTGCGATTTGGTTTCCCGAATCGCAAGGTACAAACATTTCGCCATCGATCGAGCAAATTCTGGACGCAACCATCGCTTTGAGGTGGGTGATCTGACTTGCGTGATCGATGGTCTCAAAATATTCGCCAGGCAGGTCGCGGACAATTTCCGTGACCGCATCATCTAATTCAAAATCGATGTCTGCACGAATCTCCTCAATCAGATCGTGAACACGTCGTTCGGGGCTCGTGGTTTCCATTGGGGCGTAGTCGATCGAGTCGACTTGAGTGGGTGATTGAAGGAGAGGGTTTAGGCTTAGTGCTTTATCGTCTTGTTGGCTTTGCGACTCCACCGCTGATTGGTGCGTTTTCGTCAGGTGTGATGCCAAGGACAAGATCGAAGTCGACAGCCAGTTCGCCAAGCTTTGATTCAACAATCGGTTTGTACTCAGCGGTCAATGAATCTCGGACTTTTTGATCCTTGAATCGTTTGAACAAGCCGTCTTTCTCATTGTTGGCATGCCCTCGAGTCAGCATCTGGGTCGTCAACACACGATGTCCATTGAGTGAAACTGCAAAGTGAATGTGTGGAACACGACCTGGATAAGGAACTGGCTTCACCGTGCGGAAGTAGTATTCGCCTTTGCGGTTGGTCAAGAAACGTCCGTAGCCTTGGAAGTTGGCGTCGCGTTTCTCAGCGTCCGCTGAGCCTTTGTGTAGATAGACTCCGCCGTTGTCGACCTGCCAGATTTCTACGAAAGCTCCGGCGACCGGATGGCCAGCTGTGGTCAAGACACGACCGCTTAAGTGAGTGACTTCTCCGACTGCTGGCGTGATGGCATCATTCAAGATCAACAGGTCGTTGTCTGTATCGAGTGGAAGTTTGTCCGGATAGAAAGGGCCTTCTGCCATTTCTGGTGTCTTCATTAGTTCTTCAGCAAAACGACCGGGCTCAACAAAGAGTTTTCCTTGAGCTGGATTTTTCAGCGCCCACATGGAGGCAGCGATACCGGCTCCTCCAGCGGCAGCAAGTGTTAGAAATCTTCTGCGTGGAATCAAGAGTTTTCGCGACGCGACATGGCTAGGCTTGGAATCATTCATGCTTCACTTCCTATATTTTTCTGATTGAAACGCAATCGGCTCTGGGCTCCATCATACTCGACTTTCGGTGCTGATTGGAGTCCACGTAGCGATCTGTGGCTCCGTTCAAAGATTGGCGCATAACAAAGGCGGGTTAAGCCATTGCCTACCCGCCGAATGTGGAAATTACTGCCGCTCATCAAAATCAAGTTTAAGTCAATTCGCAAGCTACGATAAAATTAATCGGCTAGGCGTGGTTGCTTGAAAGTAGCCATCGACATGCAAAGTGTTTCCGCGACCAAATCCATTAACAATTTCTCCGTCAGCAAACGTGCCTGTCGAAAAGACGTTGTCGTCCGATGGGTTATAGATCAATCGTCTGCCTTGCTCTGGGTAGATGAGCTGGTAGGAATCTACGGTCAGGTTGTTGTCTGCTTCTGTCACGGGATCAAAACTGTCATTAATAAACTTAATGATCAAGTTCTCACCGGCACCGGTGCCAAAGCCATTTTGAACTCCAAAGTTAGGAACCGTTACGAAATAGGACTCAAGATCTTGAGTCACATCAAAGGTCCCCTGAAGTTTACCACCCAAGTAAACTTCGAATTGTTCATCACCTGTATCGCCAAAGGCGTCGACGCGAATCCGGACCGTCTCTTTACTTCGGACTTCCATGATCCCGTTAGTGCTCAATGTTTGACCGCGACCAAATCCAGGTGTGACGCCGTCAATTTCGTTGTACGTTCCTGTAGAGAAAACACCGAGTTTATTGCTTGGTTCACTTTGATCCGAGCGAGTGACTGTGTCCGCTTGAGGACGGGCTATCGCGCGCGTCCCGGAGACAACGTCGATGGCTTGAAATGATTTGACGACAAGGTTGCGGTCAATGTTTTTGTCTGGTTCGTAGAGGTCGTTAGTGAATCGGATTTGTAAGTCGTCAATGTTGACGATTTCATCAGTCGAGTAGAAGAAGGTCTGATACTCGTTGGCAGAGTCAAACGAAAAATTCTCCACGAGCTCGCCGTTAACTTGCAATTGAAGATTCTCGTCACCTGTTTCGCCCAATGCATCTATTCGGATTCTCGTTCCTAGCGGCTGGTTCGAATTGTCTTGCGCAAACTGAAACTTGCCCTGCGAAGCATAGATCGCTTCTCGTTGAGCGAATCCGCTGATCCCCAAGCGGTCATTCGTATAACGAGTGTCCTGAGCTTCGGCTTCAAATGTTTCTCCGTCAACGATAATTTTGTCAACGAAGAGGCTTCTCGGTGAGGTTCCGCGACCGATTGATGGTCCGCCTACTTTAAAGTCGATCGCGATTTGACTTGGGTCGATCGTTTCTTCAGTCTCGTAGACCAAGCGATCTGTTAAGCCGTCGAAACCAAAGATTGAGCTTGGCTCTTGAACCGGATCAAAGGTGGCAACAATCTCTCCATTAACGGACAAGTCGAACTCAGACCCGGCGGCGAAAACTTCAACGGTCGAAAGCATCATGCGTTGCTCAAGTGTTTCGACTTGCAAGTTCAAGCGAGGCAAATCTGCCTGTGGTAGTTTGGGAGTTAGCATCGTTCTGGCCTCTGTTTGTTAGTCTTGATGTGCAGTCGTTGGTTGGAATCGTCGTTGGTTGGAATCGTCGTTGGTTCGCGAAGTCGTTACTTTGTAAAACACGAAACGGTATCGATGCCTATTCTAAACCTTGTGGCGGTAAAGTCACGTTCGGTGGGCTGGCGTTTAGGCGACTTTTGCGAAGGCATGGCGATTATATTTGGCTTTTTGTGTCCCAGTGGGGTGTCAGGATCAGATTCTCGAAGCGTTCCCTAGTTATGAAGCTCTCAGCACAAGAAATCTTGAAGATTCTGATGAAGTCGCGAGATCGAGTATCAGCGGCGGCTTGGATGGTTGTCCACGACACTCAAGCGGCGGAAGATATTTTTCAAAATGTTGCGCTTAAGGCGATCACGCGAGATGTTGTGTTTGAACATGAAGGCGCTGTTTTATCTTGGGCGTTTATTTCGGCGCGGCGTGAAGGGATTGACTGGTTGCGAAAGCACCGCAAAGAATCTGCGGGAGTTGATGTGAAGCTCTTGGAAGTGATTGAGCAAGAATGGTTGGCTGAGTCTTCGCGCGAGGCCAATGCGAGGACTGATGCGTTGCGAGATTGTCTTGAACGGCTTCCGGACAAGTCTCGTCGATTGATGAAGCTGCGTTATTTTGATGGAATGGCTTGTGGAGAAGTCGCGACCCAATTGGGCGCGGGGTTGAACGCGATTTACAAGCGTATCTCACGAACGCATCAAGGGCTAAAAGATTGCATTGAAACAAAAATGGCTGGAGGGGCGCAATGAGCCTAAATGAGAATCAAAAAGAACAGCTAATTAGATATCTCGATGGTCAGGTGACCGATTCAGAGAGAGAAGCAGTGAAGGTAAAGCTGCTGGAAAACAAGTCTGCCCGCAAGTTCCTTCGCGACGTGGCCGAACAAGCTGTGGTGATCGCAGATGTTGAAAGAACAAGGCTGGTTCAGAAAGGCGGTCAAACTCAGACCGAGCAAGTTGGGGGCGGTGAGTTATCCGTTCGTTCAAGTGTGACCGGTGGCGATGCCCTCCTCTCAACTCGTCGCGGCCGCAAGTTTTCTTGGGGCAACGTTGCCGTGCTCGCAACGATGGCTGCCGCAATCGCAGCACTGGCGAGTTTGGCTACCTTTCAGTGGGCGAAGAATATTCAAGCAGTCGCCAATCCGATTGCTTACGTGACTGAGTTTGGCGGCGGGCTCCAGTGGATTGGAGATGGCGGAATTGTGAATGATGGGCTGAAGGTAGGAGACTCGTTGGAAGGTGGCACCTTGGAGTGCTTCGCTAATTCATGGGCGACCATTGAGATGCTCGATGGATCGGAAGTGACTGTTGTGGGACCTGCAGAGCTGACGATGTCTGATCGGGGCCAGAAGATTCTTTATCTTGATGGGGGTAAGCTCTCCGCAAGTGTAGCCAAACAACCTCTCGGGTTGCCGATGATCATTCATACTCCTGCAGCTCGTATGGACGTGTTGGGAACTCAGCTAAATGTTGACGCGCAAAGTATTTCTACAATGCTGACTGTTAACGAAGGGAACGTGAAGTTGACTCGCTTGGTTGATGGTGCTGACTGCGAAGTCAAAGCTGACGAACAAGTGGTGGCGTCGATTGATCATTCCAATTCGCTTAAACCAAGGCTGCGTTCAGAGCCTGTGGATCATTGGAATGTTGGATTTGATTCTGAACCTGTTGGTTTTTTTGGCAAGTGGTTGCCAGCCGATGGTGATCTGCCGTCGCGATTGAAGACACTGCCTTTGTTGTGGACATCGTTGACGCAAGAGAAGCCCATGTTGATCCATTTGGCTTGGGTACGCTGCCGAGAAGCGGGTGAAGGGCAAGCTGCACCGATTGTTTTGAAGTCGAAAGGCGTCTTTAGGATCACCGCACGAACAGCCATCGACGCATCGAAGAAAGCTCCGCTTATCTTTGTGGTGAAGACTTCGAATCTTCAAGGTGGATTCGCTGGAAGCTATCTGGCGGTGGTTGATCCCGAAACGTTAACGCATCATGAAAATGGTGCGTGGGTCGTTGATTTGTCAGTCGCGAGTTTTATCCCCGATCCAGAGAATGAAAAAATTCAACAGACGAAGAAGATTAAGACGTTTGCTTCGCCAGTCGGATTGCAATTGACTGAGTTCATGGGGATTTCTGTCACCGAGGATATTGGTTTGGAAATTCTCAATGTCAATTTGAGTGTGAGTGACGGGCAATCCAACGAGGCGGGTCGCAGTCGTTAAGTCATTGATGATGCCGTGTGGCTCGAAGAATTTATTGTGGAACGGCGGTCTTCGCCGTTTGAATGCTCGACCGTCTGAATGTTCGACC
>JAYJMJ010279909.1:0-11821 GCA_036873875.1 Laminaria ephemera
TCCGGAGAGATTCGAACCTGCAACTTAGTCGTCAGAAGGTTTACGAGGTTACCAACTGAGCCACTGGGGACGCCAGGATACAATGATGACGACTGACTACGTTTGCTTCGTCTATTTATTATGTATTTTTCCAATAGTTATGACTATAGCTGTCACTTGAACTATGGTCCTGGATGGACCATATGTTCCTGAAAATTATGTTTTTACTATTATTATTATAAAAAATATGTTTATTTGCGCAACAGCTTTCGATCGCACCAACAATACAATCGAAATCAGCAAATATACCGTGTCGAGAAAGGAGTGACACGAGAAAAAATGTACCAGGTGTTCGTTACTTGTTCGAAATCGTGTTTTGTTGGTTCAGATGCATGCCTAATGCTGCGTTGTCGTGTTGTTGAACTTAACCATCAAACGTTTAGCAATTGTATATAGCAGCACAATGTCACTATGGAGTAGTGCCGCATGATCGTGTCAAGGCACTCAACTTGCCTAGCGGCAAAAGTGTGTATGAATATGTTTTTGGCGACTTTCGAAATAATAGTCTTACGTCCGTCAGAGAGAATCACGGTGAAATGGGCATTATGTGTTTTCCTCGTCTCCTTGTATTCTACCGGCAACAACGCTACGGCATCGCGTTGCCGAGTTTGCCTACCGCGTTACACGCACGCTATGATTGGGGAACACCAGAATTGTTTGAGGCTCCTCACATATGGAGCTCTACACCTCACCCGAAACCTGACTTTGAGGAAATGCGAAAGAGACACCACACGCACACAATGCCAAAAACAACGTACCACACAAAAGGCGTTCCGACAATATTGAGCAGCTGCTCAGCGTCAGCCGCCTCGTCAGACAAAGAATGCTTGGATACAATTTTCTCCATATAATTTAGCACTCACTTGTCATTAGATGAAACACTTCGCTACGCAGCTTCCGTTCCTTCACTGTTTAGAACGCCCAATCTACGTGTGCTTCCTACGCGAACAACGGTGTGGCCGTCTGGACCAATTCTGCCGTGGTTTTTAGTATTCGGTCAACTGGACCACGTGTAGAATTCGCTGACAACGAGATATGTGTATGTTACGTGATGGCGAGGGACAGATACCTGGAGCGTCACATTATCAAGAAATTCAAAACTAACAACCTTGAGCCCGTTCCGTCACCCCACGATCAGCTATAATGAGGACGTCAAGTGTTGCGCAAGCGGCGTTCCTGCTCGTCCTGGCAGCTGGAACTGGAAGCGCTACCAGATATGAGGTAACCATCAATAACTTCGGCGTAAAATTCAGGGTCTTCTGGTTCGACGATGGTGGCAGTGAGCCTTACCGAATCGCTTTTAACAATAAGGGCGTCTACTCGGCCTACACATTCGACACGTTGGGAGAGCTGCAAACCATCACTGTCGATGGCGAAGAACAAGAGTTTTCCACGAGCGCCGAGGCTTCCGGCAGCAGCTCCGGTGTCGGATCCAGGAGGCTCCGCGCCATGCAAGAAGACAAGAAACCAGAACAAAAGAAGTTCGGTCACCACCATCGCCGCCTTTTCAACTGCTCGGACTGCGGGAACACGTGGGACACGATGTGCGACACAGGCCTCGTCGACGTGTGCACCGTGTCGTCGTCAGGGCAACTGACCGCGGACGCCCAAACAGCAGTCGCCCTGCCGTGCAGCAGGTTTGCCAAAGAGTGCGATGCTGCTACTGCCGAAGAAACTTGTGAAGACACGTGCATAGAAGGTGAGTTAGATGTATCCGCCAACCAAATTCGCGCGGCGGAATGTTTTGGTAATGCGAAGAATACCGTTTACAACAACCAAACTACTAGACCCCGACCCCTGACGCCAGTCTTGTTCATTTTGGTCAACCTGCTGGAGTTCCATCCGACAGCCTGAACGATTGCTTCGTTGATCGAAATGTCTGAAATACTTCTTCCGGCTCAAACACCTTCTCCCGATAAGAAACAACAAAACTACTGACGATCTATAACTGGTATCGGGCCTGCCTTGTCCACAAGCCATACCACTTCACGCAGCAGCGACTCATCCCTTTGGCGTTCACACACTCCACCCGTTGACTTCTGCAGATACCCCAGAGGAATGCGACCCTAACCCACGCGAGAACGAAGGCGAGTGCTCCGCTGATCCCGCTGGCGGACAAGTGTGCTCATGCGCATCTGGCTACGGAGGCATGTCCTGTCAGACCGACACATCATGTGAGCACCGCCATCCCTTTCGCGTACTTCTGGAGGTATATCAGGGTGTGTCACTAGTGAAGAGCGCCCAAGAGATATAACTCGTGTCCGTGCAGAATCGATTGCCCTGTTGCTCCGTTGCAACACCAAAATGTGTTCGATGACGTAATCAGGGAGCATGCCGGCCTTTGCTCTTTTGCTGCTTATAGGTACATGTGTGGAGGTATGTGTGTTTTGCTTGAAGCCTTCAATGGTGAGTTCGCCTGCACACCGAGCATTCAGGCTCAACGTTGACATGCTGGTGTGCCCGTATAAACTTGTGTCATATGTTCTTTTTGCAGCTTTGGACTCGTTCTACATCGAGGTGGACTATGTTGCGACTTGGACGGACGCACGCCAGGCCGTCTTCCAAACTGCTGCTGACAGGTAAAGCTCGTTGCCATCCAAATGTATAAGAACGATGATCCGCGCTCGCTCATTCGCTAATTACCTTGTGAATTGTCGCTGTGATTGTTCGTTCCTGAACGGTGTAAGGATTTCTATCGCACCTATGGTAGATTTATCGAGTCAAACCATCAAACCCTGACTATCACGACGTCTGTATCCCTTCGTCCCTCTGTCGCAGTACGACTAGGTTTTCTCTATCGTGCAACACTCTATCTTGACAGCATCAGTGTAGCGGAGGCTCATCACGCGATAATTTCATCACGTCACAGGTTTTCAAACGCTTGACACATCCACAGCGTACGCTCATCACATTGCACAAAAACCTCTCTATGTGGTGCAGGCCGACTTTCTTTGTATAACAACCCGCACCCAACCGTCTGTGCAGGTGGGCCGAGGTTGTCACCCATGTGCCATGTGGGTGAACCACTGAATACCCAGCTGGCCGCCTACTAATTAACGCTACGCTAACTGAAATTGACGGCAACGGAGGAACGCTTGGCTCTGCTGGTGCGACCTGTGTTTGGGGTTCATGCAACACCATCAGCCTCTTAGGAGCAATGACGTTTGACATCGACGACATTGAAGACATGGAGGAGGACGAGATTTTTGAAGGAGTCGTCCTGCACGAAATGGGGCACGTCATCGGTGTGGGGTAAGTTAGACATCTGATCTCGGGTGCAATGCATAGTGGGTAATATGTCAGCGGTATGTCTTACGGATACATTATGCATGAAATGAAGTGCATTATTCCCATGATCTTTGCTTCCCAGTGAAATACTGGTGACGTAGAGAACGGAGGACCTCACTTCAATTTCTGACAGCCTACAAGATGACCACGTCACATTGTGTCTCCCAAATGATCACCACCGATCTAGTCTAGGATGGACGCTGCTGTTGCTTGTGCACCACGCGCTGTACAATCAGCGAATGGTTCCACAAAACGGCATATCATGGGGGTGAGGTGAAATACCTAATACGCTAGCGTCATGATCGGTAGGTTTAGTATTGGCATACTCTGTATATATGGAAATAGTACTCATCACCTGATATGATAGCGACGGTTTCATAAATGCTGGGAGGTGATTGAGAAGTGGTTGCGTCCATCCATCTGCATGAAACTTTCCAAGGGTGTTTCTTGCTTTACAGGCTCCACGGTTATTAAAAACTGTGCTTGACATACTCTCTATTGGCTTGCTCTATAAAAATTTAGATAAAAATATTTCATCGATTCATTTGACAACTGAACGGCAACCATTCCCGCTGGGGTGGACGGAGGGGGGCTATTCTTGATATCCCGCAGGGAATGCCCCACTCAACAAGGACAGGTTCTAGAACTTCATATGGCTGCACTAGGGTCGTCTGGGGAACGATGCGGTCGCATTTCACTTTGTCGTCTTGACGTGTAATGCAGCGCAACCGCAACATCAGCCTATCAGGCCCAAATGGGTCTGTAGCATACTTGAGAGCACGCCCTAACCTTGGCGGTTTGTTTCATAGCCTTCGTGCGCGTTGGAAGGTGCCTAGTTTTGCATAAGCCCCTTTCTCGCCAGCGGGTATTGTATACATACTTTTCAACGCTAATCTTCCTTCGGCGGACGGAGTTCCAATTCCTTGACTGGGTGTGAATGTTTCTCAACGCCAAGTTGTGTGGGGATGGCAAAACGACATGACACACATGACACACGTTGTCCATGGCATCATGTTACAACGCAGAAGATGTTTAACTATATCCCGATTGTCCATACATCGTGTTTCGTGTGTTCATCGTACCCTCAACTAGGTCCAGCGGCTTTAGTAAGGAGTGCTCAACGTGCGGCACTGACGAAGACCCTTCTTGGTTGTGCCCCGCCGCCTTGAGCGCCTATTGCGATCTTGGCGGTACTGATGACGACACCCTCGAGCTGGACGGGGGGTCCGGTAAGCGACAACGTGCATGCCGACCGCTAGATTATTACTTTTAGACTACCTGCTGTGCGAAGGACGCGCTTTTGTCCAGCGACACTGGTTCAACGAGCTAAGGTTCCATCCGACACCGCAGAGGAATGGTGGAGAAGTTCGACGCAGTTTGCAGTGATCAAAACGACGTGTTCAAAGCTCACGGACGTTAACTCGAGGTAGTGACGCCGCACGTACTGGTATACCATATACCTCGTCTTCTCGTGCGACATGGCAGTCGCACCGTTTTCTCGAAACTGTCTGAATGATTATGTAGAATGTCCCGTAAAATCCGAACGCTCCGACGATGTTCCGTCGTTCACAGGAACGAGCTGCGGCCATCTGGACGAAACTATCTTCGACGATGAGCTGATGACCGGATACATCGACTCTGTAAGTAATCTCCTTGGGTTGACTCCGTATGAATGCTGGAGTTCTCGTTTGCGCATCTTCAGTATGCATTTACCCAACCCTGGTATATGTGTCGTGGCTTCTGTCCAACAATAGGAATGCGATGAGAAATAATAGACATTGCCGTTGAATGTAAAATTTCATTTCGTTGAGTGTTAGGTTCGCCACGTGTACACAAAATATTTGAGGGGATTTCTATTTCCTTAGTGTTAGTATCATATACCTGGTAGTCTGCCTTTGCTTGTGCCTCATCTGTCCTTGAAAAATGCCAAATGGTGGAGATGACCGTGTCGTGTTCGTCATTTTGTTGCCAAAATTATTCAGGAGATGTACCTGTCGAAGATGACCGCGGCCATTCTGGATGACTTGGATTATACCGTCGACTCAAGCATGGTGAGTTTAGAGACAGTGTACGGAGTAGAGCGCTCAAACATGAGGCGACGCTCAAGATTAGTAGTCCCCTGGCGATTACTCGAGTGCAGCCCACGATGTATTGCAGCGCAGACCTTCCTCCAACCATCAACATGTATCGTAGCAATAGCAGTTTCAATTTTGTACTGAGCGGAACAAAACTTGTACTCACACGTATGCTGCTACTGGGACCATAAAGCTTGGAGGTTGAGCCTTCCGTTCCTTCGGTATACATCGAAACTGTGCAATAGAGGTTCCCACGGTCATGCGACAAGCGTACTCGGCCTCCAGCAACCTCTGCGTTCTCTATTTAAGTTGGACTCCCACCATGTCTGCGTACGTCCATCTTTGCTGCATTATCTCTTTCCCGCATTCAGGTGGATTCCTACACTCTGCCTTCCGAGCGCGGTAAGTCTCGCCTGAACGGTATTAAGCTGTGCGTTTACCCCGGTATCAACCACGCAAGGCATTGGAGTACCTGCGTCATATCCACACGAAAAGTTTTAAAATAATGGCTCGTTCAATTTTACACCTTGTCCGCAGCGCTTGGTGGAACAATTGCACCGTACAGCAGGTTTCGGAGTTTTGCTTGACGAAGCGAGACACACCTGAACAACGGTTTAGGCGTGTTGAATCGAGTTGGACGACATGGTGCGGCATACAATATAACCTAGGGGCACCTTACAATCGTCTGGAAGCTTCGATCGTGGACGTGTAGAGCTAGTGGCTCGTGCGATGTGCTTCGTCTAATCTCGTGCGACATTCTACAGAGGTGTTGATTTGAGTATGTCATTAGATTTTGCGGGAAATTGTTCTGTAGCTGGTATGAAGATTTTTTACGGGGCACCCCAAACGATTTCGAAGAGATCAAAATGATGACCACGATCTCCAGCGGTTCTACGCTTCAAATAATCGACCAACACATGAACATGGAAGCAAGGGCAATAAGGTAACAACGAAGGGGTGTCGTCGCAGCTATAGACGACCCCATGGAATACTTGTGGCCCGCGAATTGGTGTTGGATATGCCGGCGACACTCATCTCTCCAATCTGAAAAGCAAAATGAATGTTGTTGTTCCAGCTGCGTTCGCCAGGAAAACTTTCGGCGGCTCCGGTCGCGTCTCCCACGTCTCAAACCTGAGTTGTGATATGCCCCAGGTTCCAGATCAAGGATTCCCCGGGAACATAATTTGTATTTATGTCTCCCAGCTTCGCGGTTGTGCTCGGTTGTGCCAGAAACGCGTCGAAACGCACTCCCTTATCGCCTCGTTACCGCCTGCAGAGACGTTATCGCATAATACCCTGAAAAAAATCAGTATTCCTGGCACAACCGAGCACAGAACACCACACTCCTGCGACGCTGGGATAGTTAAAAATAAATTTGTTTCCCGGGTAATCGTTGCTCTGGACCTGGGGTGTATAACATTCCATTTTTGAGACGTGGGAGACGCGACCATAGCCGCCGAACGTTTTCCTGGCGAACGCAGCTGGAACAAAAAAAACATATATTTTTCAGATTGGAGAGACGAGCCTCGCCGGCAGATCCAAGGCCAGTGCGCGGGCTACAAGTATGCAATGGGGTTGTTCCTACCTGCGACGACACACCTTTGATGTTACCTTTGCCCTTGCCTCCACTTCTTTGTGTTGGCGGACTCTTTGAAGTGTGACACCGCTGGGAATCTGGGTCTTCATTTTGGTCTCTTCGTACTTTTTGCGATACCGCGTAAAAATAATATATACCTGGTACCAGGTAGTAAACAACAATTTCCTGAAAGTAGAAATGACATCATCAAATGAACACACCCCTGTAGTCTATAAACTAAACGTGAACAACAACGGTGAGATCGAGAAAACTGTATACGGGTGGGTCAAGTAAAAACGTCATCACCGATCAGGGTGCTGCCCGTCCACACTACTCATGGCCAATTTTACATGGTATATGTTTCGAGATGCATGCATCTGTCCATCGTCTGAGCGTAGGTCTTCGACGTTCCCGGTTCGCCCTTGCATTTCAGATGATTCGATTACCGCAGAGGAGGGGCCGTCGATTTCTATCAACAACACCAGCGTGGACACGATCATCCAGTCGGTGAACGACGATGGCACCGTTGAGGAAATAGCAGGCAACATCATGGTGTTTTGAACTAGTACAAGCGCAGAATACGCCACGGCGACCAGGGGGTTTATGGTTCCGGCAATGCATAATTGTAACCATGTTGGGGACGGGGAACAGTGTAACAGGCTCGTTCATCGAGCGTTAGGCGTAACTGCTGGTAGCAACTTGGGGTGGCAGTTGTGACGTGAACAGGACTAGTCTAGTAGCGTGTGCGGTATAGTATATTTCGCGATCAACCACCGTACCTAAAGTGGTAAATGTATGATGTAAGAGGTGGCACTGCGATGGCGGCACATATGTTTTTGCTTCACGGTACAGATAAAGGCTACGCGAACGCAAGCGAGCCCGCGACCAAAACTGGGATTTCGATAGGCTTTGCATCTTGGTTATAGTTTCGACACGGACAGGTGGATAGCTGGATTCCTTGAGTAGGATAACAGCAGGTAATATGAATTCTTGTTGCTTGCGTGTACAACATGTTTGGACTATATCCCTAGACCGAACCACATGAACACAGTTAAAAATTCAAGGGTTGTATTTGTACCGTGTATCGTCACTATGGAGGCCGATACCATATACAATCTCATGTACGTACCAGCCATGGTCGAACGGATAACAAAACGTTCGGCTGCGCTGTACGATGCTTTATTCAATTCCTAGGGATCGATATATGTAAGGGCGTTCAGGTCTTATGTGCTTGGGTTGTGGATGGGGGGCCTGATTTGATAGTTGTGTGGCCGACGATTCGTTGCGCGTTCGTCCCTGCTTGCGGCAAAACAATACATATCGCGGTGTTATTGTTGAGGACCTGGTCCGGGAGTTAAATACAGTTACTGGCGCGTTGCTACTAGAGATTGCTGTATTTGTCAGTAGTAGCCAATTCGTTCGCTGTCTCGGGTGTTGTCATAGCAATAGTCATCTGAAGATGATGTACCACCTAGAGCATATCAGTACACGACGTGCGCGTTATACCAGTAAAGAACATGGGATTTTATTCGTCGGTTTGTGCAGGAGCGGTTTCATAGTGGGAGGTAACATGAATATATCGGCGATATTGACCCGAGGAATTTTGTTCGAGGGTCACAGCGCAGACGTAGACTGCGGAAGGGTAATCTGGGTTCTGGTGTCGTAGTGTTCGAGCTTAGGCAAGATTGCCTCGACGCACTCCTCTCGCTCCATCGTCTCATCTCCGAGGCCATCGATAGGCAAGACGTTTGCCCTTTGGGAGTCATTATTTCTTCTGCTGTGCGGAATTTGCAGCTTATGCAACCAGTCAACTGACCCCGAGTGAGGTGTTACCTATTTCTGATAGACTGCCTGGTACTGATAGACTGCCTGGTTCAAATGGAAAGGTCTATCACGCGACGCATACGACATATATCCACAACAGGGAGTTCTCACTTTGGCAGCTGACCGCGGTCACTGATTGAGGTTGACGGTGGTAATTTGAATTCTGTGTTGACGTGTGGGCCTCTGTCGGTCCATCTACCTTGTCTGGTGTACAGCGATGTTGAACCCCGGCTGCTGCGGCTAGGTCCACGGGACTTTCTAAGGCGGGCGTAGCCACTTGTTTGGGAGTTCATATACGATTTTTCGAGAACGTCCCTACGGAGGAAAAACATCCTAACAGTTATCCGTAATTATCCTCGGCCAATAACACTATTAAATACTTCCATTCACAATGCACCATACAAAAAGCTTGACAGTTTTAGTGTCTACCCCAGGTCGTAACGGTATGCTGGGTATACTGCCAGTGTACACGGGTAGTGCCTTACTTTGGCTTAAGACAACACCCTTCTCAAAACCTCGACTCCACCGCAGGAACCGGTCCACGGTGACAGCAACAAGCAAACTATACCTTTGTCACCGATGTTCGGTAGATGCCATCCCCTGTAGCGGTATCATAGGTGTTCCATATAGTGCAAGCCCAACCACCACCCGGGGTCTACACAGAAGGAGCAAACAAGTGCAAGACAGCACCGCACATAGAGGACGACATTGAAAGGGGCCGCTGCCCCTCCTCACGGGTGGCTTATTACCGTGGACGTCACGCATATGTGGCTCTAGCTTCGCCTACGTCACCGACTGTGCCTGATGACGAACCTCAAACCTCGAGTAGATCCACGATCGAATGCCTACATCGCTCATCTTCAGAACACGAGCGTCGCAAGATCGTACAGCAGGGCGGGACGTGCCAATCACCGCAACAATTCACTCTCAGTCTCTTATGACTAGGGAGTATGCAACCAGTACAGTAGTTCTACAAGTTGCTATCACACCCTCGTAGGCACATTATAACCACCCCTGCTACCTACTTCGAGGTGGAAGAAATATCCGTTATCCCAGTTTGCTGTGTCGTCGCCCAATTCTCGATTTGGACAACATTTCCACCCCAGTGCTGTGGCCGTTGCGCGCCCCGAATCAGTGTCGTATACGCCCATGCCGTGTGTTTTTTCCGTGGCATTTCCGTGAAAGGCGACGCCAACTTCACGATTGTGGTGTTGCCACTGGCATGGAACTCGGTTTCGAGCGCACGAACAGTAGCCGATTTCAAGACGAAGGCAAGACGAACACAAAAAGGACACTAAAGCGAATCGAAGAAAGTAAATTGAAAAATAACCCCCTATACAATAAGGCTCCAACGTGCAATATTTTAAATGGCATGAAAATGTACTGTAGTGTACCTTGTACATGATACCCTATGCAAATTGGCCATACACCACTCCCGTTCGATTAATCCGTTGTCAGCGTTATGGTATTCCGATGGGAGGTCTCAGCAGGTCCTGTTGCACGGGTGGACGGACCCTCTTGCAACAAAGAGGAAGATCTCTCCCCTTGCTGCAAGGTGTGGGGCCGTCCCCCTTCGCTCGTAAGAGGGGGAACCCCCCTCTTTCGACAGAGGGAAGGACCCCGTTCCTTACCATGATGTGGGAAACCCCCAACTTGTCACAAGGTGGGGGACCCCCCCCCCGCCTTCACAACGTATTGGACTCCTCGCGCTTGCCACAAGCAGGGGAAACTCTCCCCTTGCTACAAGGTGTGGGATACCGCCTCCCCCCCCTCCCACTTACCTCACGATGTGGGACGTATGTCGTGTTACGGCATGTGTGTCTGTAGACGTAAGGTACAGGACTAGGAACGCGCGAACGAATGGCGTACGGATTGAGCGGCATTTTGGTGTAGGGGGCAGGGGGTCAGACGAAGGCACAGTCGAGCCCCCACGGGTGAACGGGCCCCTGCCCCCGACTCTACACAACGCCGTGACAACGTGTAAACGTAGCACATGAATCAAGATAATTCATGGGACACACGGTGAGAAGGGGGCATCGCATGTCTGTTCACAGCTGGTTCCTATAAATAGTTTGTATCGTCCAGCGTTCCCAGAGATCCGTTATATAGTGGTATAAACGTCGGAACTGCTAATCTAGATTTCGCGAGTTCGAGCCCCGCCCCAAAGGTGATTTTGCACAATTCGACGATAATTGATGCCAGACGATAATACCAGACCCTTCCCGCGGCAAAGGTCAAGGCGTACACGGTTGTGGAGGGGATCGCGCTTCTAGCTCAAGACTTGAGTTACGAAACAGAGACAGCGAGGGAAAATGTGCAACAAAACAGATGATATTTAAAAAATGTGAATGCATTTGTGTTGTCGGTGCAGAAATATCATCAACGACAGAGAGGTAGGGGCATTGGAACGGTGAGCCAAGGTCGGGTAAATCCCCGACGTTCAACGGGTAACGTGGTGACTCCTACCCTCACACGATGGTTTACAAAGAAAGTCTTCCTCGTCTCGGACGGTGTCAATATCCCCTGGAGCTGCCGACATTAAGTGTACGTTGTTGGGTTTGGGCCTAGAGATGTCATAATCAGAGGATAAGCAAGAAGTTTGCTACTCGCTTTTCATCCCTTTTGTAGCAAGGGGTGGAGCCCCCACCCCTGCATAGGATGTGGCGTTTTGCACCTTGACAACAAATATCTCGATAATAGGTTATTCGCTACCACCTCTGCACCTTATGGCGAGATGGGGATCCCCCTCCTTGTGGTAGGGTGCGGAATATTCCACCTTCTTACAAGGCGGGGGAGTCCCCGATCTCGTGACAAAATGAGAGGTGCCCCACGTTGAGGAAAACGTGGGGACACCCCACCTTGTATCAATGGGTAAGGTCCCTGTCCTTGTAGCAAGATGGGAGTCCCGCTACGTTGTAGCAATGCGAGGGGGGGGGGCGTTTTGAGGAAAATTGGCGGGGGGGGGGGGAACGTTGTATCTAGAGGGGAGCTCTCAGTTCTTGTGCTAAAAAGGGGGGGG